>JANVFT010000114.1:0-141506 GCA_028011325.1 Lentinula lateritia | reverse complement strand
TCTGATCCGTTATCTGAGAAATGAAAAATTCCGGTTTTAGTAGCGTGTCGTTGGTATTGTCATTCTCCCCTTTCTCAAGGCCTGACATCCGTGACAGGGCATCGGCTTTCCCATTGATTTCCCAGGCTTATGGAAGAGCTCGATATGGTACTCCGCGATTTCGACTACCCATCTGGCTTGTCGTCGGTTCAACTTCTGAGGTTTCCGGAAATACTGGAGATTTTGGTGATCTGTGAAGACTTCAACAGGTTCTTTTGCGCCCAGTAAGTACTGCCTCCAGTCCAAGAGGGAGTCCATGATGGCCATCATCTCCTTGTCGTAGATTTCATAGTTCCATTCAACCTCATTGAGTGACCTGGATCTGAAAGCTACCGGTCTCCACTTTCCGTCGACGTTCTGTGACAAGACTGCACCATTAGCGTAGTCAGAGGAATCAGCTTCAACTCGGAACTTTCCAGCTTCTCTCGGGATAATGAGAGTGACATCTTCAATGATCCGGTCTTTCAACCGATCGAACACATCCTGTTCGAGAGATGTCCATTCCCAAGTCGTATTCCCTGTGAGTCGTGTTAGGGGTTTGGCAATTTTACTGAAATCTTGGATGAACCGGCGGAAGAAGTTGCAAAACCCTAAAAACAATTGTAGTTCACGTTTTTTCTCTGGTGGCTGCCAGGTTCGAACTGCTTCAACCTTTTTTGGGTCCATCCGGATTTGTCCATTGCCTACGATGATTCTGAGATATTCGACCTCCCTAGCCTCAAAGGTACACTTTTCAGGTTTCAAGTATAGCTTATTGGCTTTTAGGATATCAAGAACCTTTCTGACAATGACTCGGTGTTCCTCAATGTCGTCCGTGAAGATAAGGATATCATCCATATAAACAATGACATGTCCTTGATCAATGAGTTCTCGAAGGATGTGATTCATGAAGGCTTGGAACGTGGCGGGTGAGTTTGTGAGTCCGAAAAACATGACCGTAGGTTCAAACAAGCCTCTGTTTGTCCGGAATGCTGCCTTCCATTCGTCTCCTTCCTTGATCCGGATGTTATTGAATCCCCATCGGACATCCATCTTGGTGAAGACCTTGGAATTCTTCAGCTTATCGATGAGTTCCTGAATCAACGGGAGTGGATATCGATTCTTGACAGTCATGTCATTTAGCTTTCGATAATCCTGTACGGGCCATAGCGTTCCATCTTTCTTTTTGACAAAGAAGAAAGGTGAAGCCATGGGCGAATGTGACGGTCGTATTCGTCCTGATCTAAGGTTTTCTTCCAGGAATTCATCTAAAGCCTTCTGTTCTGGTGGACTGAGGGGATAAACTTTGCAATCAACTGGCTTAGAGCCTGGCGTTAATTCTATAGCATGATCCCATGGACGTCTTTCCGGCATTTGGTCAAAATCCTTTTTACTAAATACATCAGCATACTCAGCAAGGTACGGAGTAGCGGCATCTGTAGTAGTGGTTTGTACTTTGATATGACCTTGGTCAGAGAGATACCCATTCCAATCGAACCAGAAGATCCTTTCACCATTGACAAGCTTTCCCTCTGTACCATCATCCTCAGGTGATTCATAGTGTGGCAAATATCCGCATTTGTCAGGACAACGTTCAAACGTCAACGTGGATTCCTTCCAATCAATGCTGGGATTATGGTAACGTAGCCAATCTATGCCTAAGAAGATATCCGTCTTGCCTAAATTGGTAACTGCCAAATCTATTCGTTCGGCATGATCTCCTATCACCATTCGGACTTGTACATAGCCTTCTATGGAACCATTTTTGTTCAGAGTGCCATCGGCGTTATAGACCGGCATTTTGACTGGTAACTCCTTAACAGTGAGCTGGTGCCGTTCTACAAAGTCCTTATTGATACAGGACCCTGTGGCTCCGCTGTCTAGGAGGGCTTCCGTTTCAATCTGCACACCATTGTCGATATTCTCAATAGTGGTTCGCAACTTTAGCTCACGTCCTCGGGTACCTCGGATGAATCTCTTATGACTTTTGAGATTGGTAACTGCTTCAGTTGCGGTTGCATGATTTAGATTTCGTATAGCCAATACCGTTTCTTCTGATGCTTCTCTGACACGACTTTCAGGCATCCAGGCTCTAAGGATTCCTATAGCCATTGGGAGTTTGTCCATTTGTAACCGCTGCGCCACCCATTCAGGTGTGTTTGGTTCATATCTCACAGGTTTTTCCTCAGTTCGGTTCGTCATTGTAGATAAGTTATTTTTATTGGGTGTACCAGTACTACCGAATTCAAAACTAAATTGACTGTCTACATATGACGATGATGAAAAGTCCAATACTGATTCTGAGATTGGCCCCGGCAGACCTGCGTCTACTGCTGGGGCAGGACAAAACCCAATTCCTTGGCCATAGCCTCCTGATCTTCCTGTGTCATCCGGCTCCACATGCCTCTGACAAATTGCGGCTTCGGCGCTTTCTCTGGACAGAACTTCGCAATGTGGCCTTGCTTGCCACAATGGAAGCATTCTCTGTTACGACGCGCAGCGTCAATGTCCATTGGTCTGCCTGCACCTTTGAAAGTAATTCCGGTCCCATCTTTCCTATCCTGGGTAGGTACCGCAGGGGTTGGAGTCTTGGGTACTGGAGCCTGTGTCTGTGGTTGCCATTTCTGGTTACTAGGTCCCTGCCCAGCATTCCGCTGGTATCTGTTTGACCAGTTGCGCCGCATTTCCTCACGACGCCACCACATGTCATCAATACTAATGATCTTCTGTTTGAGTTCATCGAATTTCTCGATTCGCTCATTGCTGGTGCCATATACCTGATCGATTAATTTCGGCTTTACGTTCATTTCGATCAGCCTGATGACGTAGGGGGCATCTTTGGCATATCCGGCGTCTCGCATGATAACTTCAAATTCCTTGAAGAAATCCTCTGCCCTCTCATTGGGGCCCTGGCGGAGATGTTCTAGCTTCTCCTGTGCGTTCTCTGTGAGTCCTTTGTCTAGGAAGGAGGCATTCAATGCGTCCTTGAATCCTTTCCATGTGACTCTCCATTCTTCCTGGTCGTCATTGAAGTTATCGTCCGTATAGTTCTGGACCCAGCTACTGACTTTGGGACCTTGCATATACGAGACCGCAATGTCAATTCTTTCACTGTCTGTGACAATCCTGTTCCTTGGATCACGAATGTAGGCAAAGAGGGTACGGCGCCACTCTTTGAACTGAGCCTTGTCGCCATCAAAGATGCTAGGCTCTCTGAGCAACGACTTGCCATGGACATTGGAGGTAGTGGTAGGAGCGGGAGTAGGGTCAGACATGCTGTAGTCAGGTGGTATGTAAGCGGGGATGAATGAGGTGATATTTCGTTCAATTGAAGATGAAGTGGATGGAGCAGATGAATCGGGGGTGCGGTAACGATCGGTTTGTACCGAAAGTCTAGGTCGTCCTAGTCTTGAGGTAAAATCTGTTGTAGGAAAGACGAGTTACTAATGTAACTCGGTGGTGATGATGGGAAAATGTATGATTGGATTCGTAGAAGTCGGGAATAATGTGGGGAAGATTTCGAAAAAAGAGTACGATGATGTGGGAAGCAGCCTTCCACTCTCGATTGATGAACAGATGCACCCTCCCTGTCTAGGAATGGAGCTTGATGTGCACGCGAAGACCCCTCTCCGAAGATTAGTGATCAGTTGACGCTTTCGTCTGCCAGTACGGTGTCGGACTCAACGTTACACCTTTGTACTATAGGCGACACTGCTCGAGGAGAGAGTAGAAGTCTGTGAAGGGTTGGTAAAAATGTGAGCGGGAATAACTGTGATAGGGATATGATCGCGTAGCGTGTGACAGGTGGTAAGAATGGCTTTGATCTTCTGTCAGCGACTGGTTCTAGTAACGGATGTCACCAGGTGTCACACTCAAGAAAACTTCAAATGGCGGGGCGATAAAGAGAAACAAGCAAAGTTCTGGGCTAAACCAGGTAGAATAGACGAGATCAAAGCTAAGGAAATACAGCAAGTAACTACAGCTTATATACAAGTAAACAACCCTCCGCCCTACTAATGCCCAATGCCCTGGGTTAGTGGTAAACATGAGTAGAACATAAGTAAAGCAATGTGTAAGTAATGAAAGCTCAATCGTCATGCTGTATATGTGTTGTGAGACTGCTGTGTTTAATATAAGTAAATGAAAAGCGCATGTTGTATCAGTAAGCATAAATAATAGGTCAGGTGACAAGATAAGACAAGATATAGGATAAGGGAGATAGAAGATAAGACAAAAGATAAAAGATAAGACAAGATAAGGAAAAGATAAGATGAAAAAGAAGTGATCGTAACACAGGTAAGTAATAATTGAAGATTTTGAGATATGAGTATTGGTACGTAGTAGATGGATAGGTGATAAGTAGCCCACAGGACGTCAAAGGACACAGTTCATAGCATGCCTGATGATGATGGCAAAGGTCAAAATTAGTAATAAATAGATACCTTGAGTGGTAGTTACGCACCAATACCATATACTCCAGATAATGACATATATTTGGGATGTGAATTGCAATGGACGACCTGAATACTCCCAAGTCTTGTATGCCATCCCAAAGATGTAAAAAAATGGGAAAAATCATTGCAGGCATGATTGGTATGAAGCCATCAGTTTCGCTGCTTGATCCAAATTTGAAGGAGATCCGATGCATAGCTGGAGAGATATGGAGAATGACATTCTGCATCAGATTAAGCATACTGGACAGTCAAAGATGAGCTTCTTACATGTACTGTGCTCCGAGGCATCACACATGGCTTGTAAGAAGTGATGAACTTTGTCCTCATGCCCATCGAAAAGCAAAAGGAGTAGGCGAACCGCAACACAGACCCGAATTCCTCAAAATGAAGCCTGAAATAATTAAGGATTTCACGTGATTTTGGTGACTGCGCCAAACAATTGATGCATTGTTAACTATCCATCCTTTTGATCATCTCCAAAGCAGGTTCAGAGCATTTTCTACAGTCGCTCTACATTAACGATGTCACATTTCTAACTCTAAACAAGTATTACAGCCTGCAGATGGCAGATGATTCATTTCATGGTCTGACTCACTTCTAGGCCCCCCCTAGTACCTTTTTGGTATTCTTATCACATTTGAAAATTTTAGTTCACAATCATTTAATCATCGATTCACAGAACGAGCTTCCATTTCATGGAGAACTGCTCTGACGTACACACTGAATCAGTGTGTATGATTGTTTGGTTCGGGGCACAGGGTTCAACAAAATTTTCGTTGAAGTCCGTTTCCTTCCCTTTTACGTTCTTCTTTCATCTCTTTTTCAACCAAAATGGCTTCCACTTCGAGTCAAACTCAAGTGGTAGCTTCAACCACTCTTCTACCAACTTCCTTACTTGAGGCGCAGGTTCTGTTGGTGGGTATTCGGTCTAAATTGACGCTTCCTCTATTTTTTGAAAGCCCAGTTTTCCAACGTCTTCAGGCGGGAGATTATTCTCCTTCTTTACTTGGTTCTCAACATTCTCTGGATTATGATGGATCTGGTCACTTTCCGGCATTTTCGTATCCTCGCCCTTTACTTCCATTTTGCTTTCCCGTCAATACTTCACGTCCTTTGTCTGTCGCGTCAGGATTGGACTTATATTGTTCGGCCCAAATGGCCATCTGGATGTTACAATGTGCGATGGAGGATTCTAATCTAACTGAGTCAATGGAGTTATTTCATTTATTTGAGGAGGCTGCCCCGTATTTGGTACGTGGTCAGCTTCTAGTTATTTTCACACATCCTAATCCTTCTTGTCAGCTTTATATTCATGACTTCTGGATGGGTAGGGCAAATTGCCCTTTATTTGCGGAACAACTCCTGCTAGCTGCCCTGTCCTTATCTGTCCGCCTCCCCGAATTTCTTCGTGATAGCTTGGAACAGCAGTAAGGAGTTCCTCTGAAGCACCGATCTTCTCCTGACGTATGTCCAAATGCGCTCTTTCAATCTTGCCACATGCAATTGCAGGCCACTGCACCACCGTGCATGGCAAAAACTCGGCTCCTTCCTTGTGGGTTATTAAATATCAATTGAATATTATGGAATCAAAAAACAGGGGCGCCTTTCAGGCGCCAACATTGATTTTTTGAGAAAAGCAGAATAAAAGTAAATTTAAAACGACTTAAACTATCTATGGAGTAACAGGGAGTAACCGAATGAGACGAAAAAAAGTAATCGTGACAGAGAGTGACAGTCCCATGATATCCCGTGCCGGTCACATTTAAATGAATGTATTCCAACAGAATGTGACTGATTACCATATATGGAGAAACTCCTTCCAAGTAAGCGAAGCAAAATAGCATGACGCGACCTACATAAGGACGAGTCTTCCGTAAACTACAGCCTTGTAATTAGCTTGAGAGTTGTAGGTGGAAATCCTTATTCCTTTAATTCCATACTTCTCTTCTAACCAGGCTAACATATTCTTCATTTGACCTGCATTATCAGTCACTACTTCTTCAGGACATCCCCAACGACAAATTATATCGTCAAAGAACCATTCTCCTAAAGTTCTAGCATTCTCATGTTTTACTGCCTGGGCTTCAGACCACGATGACAGTGAATCCCTTCCATGAACAATGTATTTACATCCATTAGATGAAATTGACATTATCATTGTATCAACATGTACCTTCTGAAACAATGAAGGTGTATGCATCAACATAGGAGGTGCTTTCAATAGCTTCATCTGTCTATTCTGACACTCCTGACATGATCTCACATACCATTCCACATCTTTATATATGTCAGGCCACCAGAATCGTTTCTGCAAGAAATCATTTGTTGCAAAGACTCCTTTGTGTCCCAAACAATCATGTGCACTATTCAACATGTGCATACACTTTTCTTTTTCAACCACCAATTGTGGTTGATCAGGTTGATCACTATTATGGTACAACCTTCCTTGGTCATCCACTTGAAATTTCTTAATCAACCTAATAAATTTAATCTGTTCTTCTTTTAACATTTTACCCAGGAATTCATCTGTTGGGTTTGACAAATAATCTCTAATCAAAGGAATTAATTCGTCCAATCTATTTCCCTCAGAAGATCTATGTGTCTCCGGGTACGGATTGTTTTGTACAAATTCTTCATTGAATGTAGGGAACAAATTCCTACTGAAGACTTCACATGTCGCATCTTTTGATTCTAATATGTGGTTTCTATGAATCTCGTAGCTGCACTCTTCATCCGGAGCTTCCTGTACATCTAATTCAATATCATCAGCTTCTTGAGCTGTTCCGTATAAGTAACCACTTCTAGGGTCAATTTGATCTTTGAAGTCATCAAATTGATACGGTTCTTCCATTTCCCCATCTCCCATAATAAAATTAATTGGTTCCCCACCATCCTCATCAACGTAATCTTCTGGATTTACTTCTGGATGCTTTGTTTGCCATCCACCAGGTGTGATTCGTAATAGTCCATCTGGACCATGGGTTGCACCTTTTACATGGATTAATGTAAAGTGATAGTTTCGTACATGCTCAATCCAACGGTTTATGGTTGCATTAGGACCCCAACTAGGATTATCTAGCATGCCTTTAATATAACTAGCATCAGTTTCAACTGTTAAACGTCTACATCCGTAGACATGATAATAACTAGCTTCCAATGCTAATTTCAAGCCATACAATTCTCTCTTAGATTGCGAGAATCGTGCTTCACGTTCATTTAAAGTCATTGATCCAAAGTAATTGAAGAACTTCTTCTTTTCAGACGGATCAATTTGATAGATATACCATCCTACAGCTTTGTAAGAGGTATCCACCGCTAAGTAAACATCCCAATCAAAATTAATTGGTCTCAAAGCTGGACAGTCTCGGATTCCATCCTTTAATTCGTCCATTGCTTTGTTACATTTTTCATTCCATTCAAATGGAACATTACTTGTCAACTTAGTCAAAGGAGCTGCTTTCTTAGCAAAGTTCGCAATGAACATTCTCAATTGACTTGCAGTCCCTAGGAACACTCGAACCTCTGTCTTATCATGACATGGAGGCCATTCTAGGACTACTTGAGCAATATGTTCTTCTGGCATACTGCCTTCATAGGTACATCTATGTCCTACGACGATTGTTTCTTCACAACAAAGAAATGCTTTGGTTCCACTAAAGGTCCCTCCCGCATATTTCATTCGTTGTATTACTCTATTCATGTTTTGGAAATGTTCCCAAACAAATTGTCTAATTCCAGGATTTTCTGGAATAGTTTCGTAACCTCCTCCTGGTAACTCATATCGAGTTGATGGTCCTTTTACAGGTACATCATCAATGTAAGGAATTGTTACGTGTGGTATCTCATCTCATAGAATATATGTCACATCGCCGTGAAATATAGGTACGGAATTTGTCCACCCCATAGGTAGTTTCACTAACCTATGTGGTTCATACGGCGTTTGAAACGTCGTCATGTCTCTAGACAATTGGTCTAATTCGCATTCATCATATCCAACGTATAAATCCAAGGTTCCTCCACAAGATCTTCCACTGAAGGATCTTGCTAAATCTGCAGTTGCAGGAGGTACACCAGAGTGTTGGATGGTAACCTTATTCAAAGGTTCCAAACTATGTACTAATCGTAGACTCTTGCCATCTTTCTTAATGATACAGAACATTTCGAACGATAACTAGCATTCGATGGTTCATATATTCCTGAATCAATCTTACTTTTAATTATTTTGCAGACATTCTCAAAGATACCTGGCGGAATGGGTATATTCCTTTCAACCCACGGTTCATGTGGAATGACAGGTACTTTCACAGGTGGAAAGAATTCATTTTTAAAGGTTCCAGCTTCACTTGGTTCCCAAGCAAAACCTGTTTCTTGTTTACACATCATTTCGTGCATAAGATTTCTCTCTTGTTCCCACAAAAATCCTTCAGGATGATTCTTGTCTATTATCTCTTTCCTTTCTTCTGTGTACCTTCCCGTAGGTGCAAACGGTTTAGGATGTTTCTGTCACAAAGCGGCAGCGGCGGAGTGACTAAGCAGAGCAAGGAGGCGGAGCGACTGAGCAGAGTGGTAGATGCGGAGCAACTAAGCGGAGCAGAAGCGGACTGGTCCCAAGATAATGACAGAGATATATTGAGTATCGTAGTCATAGGTAACAATAAGCACATACCTGGTCCCAAGATAATGACAGAGAGGTCAAGATAAGGGACCAGGTTGTGAGGGGTTGGCTTTATATACATAATCCGATCTGCGAGAAATGACGATGTAATACTATACAGTTTAGGAACAAGGAAGGTGGCGGAAGCCAGTAGAAGGAGAAGGGTAATAGGTGGATCGGTAATCGATGATGGGGGTCAGGTGGATCAGTAATCAATGGGATTTGACAGTGATGTAATTGTACAAGTAAGGGCGTCGAGACGGTGAGAAAAGGAAAATGATAGGGGCTACGTACTTCATGACATTACCCCCCTTCTTACGACCATTGCCCTCGATGGTCAGGCTTTTGCTGCTGTGGGGTGCTTTTTGTGGAAGGCCCGAACAACCTTCGGAGCATGGCTGAGGTTAGGCGCTGGCTCCCAGGAGTTATGCCCTGCGTCGTAACCTTTCCACTTAACCAGGTATTCCAACCTCTTCCACCGGATCCGACTATCCAGAATTTCCTCTACTTCGTATTCCGGTTCATCTTCATCCTCTAGGTAGACCGGCTCTGGTGGTGTTGGTATTTCGCCATTGATAGCGTTACCTTTCCAGGGGTACAGTTTGTCAACATGGAACACAGGGTGAATGCGGTCGAGGGAGATAGGGAGGTCAAGGCGATAGTCCAGGGGTCCAATCTTCTCCAAGATTCGGTAGGGTCCAAGCTGCCGATCTCCTAGCTTCTCACTGGATAGTTGGAGGTTGATGTCCTCTGCGCTGAGCCAGACAAAATTTCCGACTTTGAACTGGTGAGCTTTCCGTTTTCCTCGCTCGTAGCCCTCTTTCTGTTGCCTTTTTCCTAAGTGCAAGGCGGCCCCTGCGTCCTGTTGGGCTTCTCGGAGTATCCATATGCGGTCATCTACAGCTGGGATTCCGCTGCGTTGTCCCACTGGGATGTTGAACAAGGGGAGGTATCCGTAGGTTAGCTCGAATGGGGACATGCCTAGTGCAGAGTGGGTTCGCGAATTGATTACAAACTCTGCCATGGGGAGGTGTTTTGCCCAGTCATCCTGCTGACGACCTACGTAGAGTCGAATGTATTTTTCTACTTCTTGGTTGGCGCGTTCGGTTTGTCCATTAGACTGAGGACGATACCCAGATGTGAGGTCTGATTTTATTCCCAGTCTAGCAAGTAGGGATTGCATGAGTTTAGCTGCAAACTGCGGCCTGCGGTCAGACTTGAAGTGGAGAGGGAGCCCATGGAGACGGAAGATTTCCCTGTAGTAGATGTCAGCAACGCCTTCCGCAGTGATGGAGCTAGTACATGGGAGGGCATGAATTTGTTTCCCATAGAGATCCGTGCAAACTAGGACTGCGTCGTATCCTTGGGAATTAGGCAATTGCGTTATCAGGTCCACTCCTACCTCTTCCCATAGACCCGAAGGTACGTCTAATGGCTGCGTTACAGCTCGTGGGTGTCGTTGGATCTTTTTGCGTGCACACGTCTCGCATCCCTCTACGTATTTCTCCACAAAGGAGCGTAGTGTTGGCCACCAGAAGTGGGTGCTAACTAGATCGAGTGTTCCATGGAGTCCGGGGTGTCCAGCCGTGGGATGGTCATGGCATTGACGCAGTACTTCCGTGCGTAGGTCATCGTCTGCAGGTACATATACCCGTCCTCGGTAATAGACTAGACCGTTGTCCTCCTCCCATTCGGCGATCCCGTTAGCCAAGCGCTGTAGTCCATGCTCTTTGACTGTTTTGAGACCTTCCAGTACCTGTGCTTCCCGCTGTGAGGCTTTCCAGATGCGATCCTCTAAGGGGTTCTGTAGGATAGAGGCTGCAATTTTGGTGAAATGGCTTGGCTTAAGGACCGTCTGCTGTCGATTATCCTCATTGTCTAGTACCTGGTGGGCTGCCATACGAGAGAGAGCATCAGCCTGAGTGTTTGTTCTGCCAGGGCGATGGATCATGTGGAAGTCAAACCGTGAAAGGTATAGAGCCCAACGAGCTTGTCGACGGGTGAGGTCTTGAGCTGTGCGCCAAAACTCGAGGTTAGAATGGTCAGTGATGATGTCAAATGGCTGAGGTAGTCCCTCCAGGAAGTTCCTCCAGTCCTTCAACGCTTCTATGATGGCTAGCATTTCCCGGTCGTAGATCTCGTAGTTCCGTTCCGCTGGTTGCATTGAGGCTGATCTAAAGGCGACAGGATGCCATTGGCCATCCTCTTGCTGCTGCATGAGGGCACCGCCAGTAGCAAAGCCTGATGCATCTACCTCGATTCGGGTCGGTCTGTCCGGAGTCCACAGGGCTAAGATGGGTGCGGAAATGAAGGCTTCTCTGAGGGTGTCAAATGCTTTCTGCTGGGTGTCCATCCAGGTAAAGGATATGTCTTTCCGAGTGAGGTCATTCAGGGGCCTGGCTATCCTCGCAAAGTTCCGGATGAAGCACCAATAGAAGTTAGCAAATCCAAGGAACCCTTGTAGTTCTCGAAGGTTAGTGGGGGCTGGCCAGTCGCGAACTGCAGCTACCTTTACCGGGTCCATTCGCACCTCCCCTTCCGATATAATAAGGCCTAGGTATTCGATCTGCTGTTGTTCAAATTCGCACTTCTCCAGTCGTAGGTACAGGTCATGCTTCTCCAGCCGGGTTAGTACTTCCCGTACCACTTGTCGGTGCTCCTGAAGGTCACTGCTAAAGATGAGGATATCGTCCAGGTAAACTGCTACCTTTCCAGCTGCTATAAGGTCTGCAAATATGGCATTCATGAGTGCTTGGAACGTTGCAGGGGAGTTGGTGAGACCAAAGAACATAACCTTAGGCTCAAACAGCCCTCGTCTGGTTGCAAAAGCCCCTTTCCATTCGTGGCCTTCCTTAATTCGAACGTTGTTATAACCCCAGCAGACGTCAAACTTGGTGAAATATCGGGCCCCTTGAAGTCGACTAATAATGTCAGCAACCAAGGGGAGGGGATAGCGGTTCTTCACCGTGTACTCGTTCAGTTTCCGGTAGTCCTGTACGAAACGGAGTTTTCCATCCTTCTTCTTAACAAAGAAGACTGGGGACGAGATGGGTGATTTAGAGGGAACAATGTAGCCTTTCCGCAGATTTTCTTCCAGGAAGCGATCCAGCTCCTCCTGCTTGTTTAGGGACATGGGGTAGATCTTGGTGCGCATGGTTGCTGGTGCTCCAGGCAAGAGGTCGATTGTATGGTCCCAGGGTTGATGGGCCGGTAGTCGTTCGGAGGCAGATTCTGAGAAGACCTTCTTGAATTCACGGTATTGCTCAGGGACCATTTCTGCAAAGGTTTTAACAGGTTTGTCTCGGTTGGCTTCCTCTGCTAGCTGCTGGGAATAAGTGAATCCCGCTGCGCACCAGACTTCCTCAGTCTGTTCCTCTAGGATTCCTGCTTTAACCCATGCCCGACGGGTTTTGTGATTGGCTCGGATTCAGTGTATTGGAGATTCTTCCACTATTGCTGGTTCACTCTCTTCAAGGGTCACTTCTAGTGGCGCCTCAAAGTGAGGAGGTTCTGGGTTTGGGAGTTCAGGGATGGGGCTCTCTGTGTTAGCGGCAGCTAGGTGGGGGTATGAGATCTCACTCGTCTTGGACTTCTTCTATAGTTACTCGAGGGGGTTTTACTGAAATTCGTCCTTTCTCCCAGTCAATCTCCGGGTTTACCTTCCGTAACCAGGGAAGTCCAAGAATGAGGTCTTCTCCACCTAGGTTGGTGATCAGGAAGTCCATCCACCGTTCCTGATTATCTACTGTGAGTGCTAAGCGTGCGAAGTGGGTGATTCTTCCAGCTCGGTTAGGGGTGCCATCAATATTGAACACGTCGATTGGCTTCTGGAGTGGCGCACATCTTACACGGTTCCGGGTGGCAAAGTCTTGGTTTAGAAACAGGGCGGTAGCTCCACAGTCTACCATGGCTGCAGTTGTTATACTATGGTTCCTTCCTCTTAGTCTCGCATGAATTCGAAAATGTGGGGAGTTGGAATTTAATTCCCGGATCGACGATATTGTACATGATGGGAGCGAGTCATACGAAGAGGTAGCGAACATAGTAAACTGATTACGGGGTACTCTCAGTGCAGCCGAGACGGGTACCCTCTTTAAAAACCCTGTTGAAAACCAGAGGACGAGGAGGACATAGCATTAGCACGATCAAGTAATTCCCTTATTTGACCAATCTGGTTGGAGAAGTCCTGGTTAGGGGGGCTCGGAGTAGCAGGTACAGTAGCCAGCACGGGTGTTGGGGTCGAGGCGGCAATCTGGACTGGTTCATTTGGGAACAGAGAGAATAGCACAGATCCGGTGGCTGATATCTGTTGGTGACGGGGCTGTTGGCGTTGGCCTCGGTCTTGTCCAAGTCCCATGAACTTGTCCTGGCAGACTGCTTCCAGGTGTCCTCGACGTCCACAGTAACGGCAGGTGGTTTCTCGGTGTGGGCAGTTCTGTTTGACATGACCTTGGGCACCACAGCCAAAGCATCGTCCACGCATGTGGGCCAGGAAAGCCTCCCTTGTATTCCCATTGCTAGTGTGGGTGGCATCGATATCCATGGCATGGGGATCAGCAGGGGTCACATAGGAGCGGGTAGGTCCGGTGCTTTGACCAGTCAGAGTGGGGTCGTGCAAGTAGACGTCAACTGATACGGCCCGTGTGATGGCCTCCTTTAGGGTCCGAGCAACTCCTTGACTGATGTTTACCGTGATCAGATTCTGTCGTATCTCCGGAAGTAGGGCAGAGTAGAACCGTTCCCGTAAGTCAAGATCCGACATCTCGGTCTGACTTCCGATGTCCTGGAATTTCTGAGCAAATTCCGCTACTGTCTGCCCTTTACCTTGCTTCAGGGACTGGATCGCGTTACGGGCTTCCATACCTGGGTCTATTGATTCAAATCGCTGTCTGAATTCTGTGAGAAACTTCTCCCAATCGCCTTCGAAAGGGGGATTCTCCGCATCGAAATGCAGCAAATGGGGAGTCGCCCAGTCTCCAGCACTTTCTGTGAAGAAGCCTAAGGCCGACTTGATAAGCTTTGCCTGACTGTTGATAAGATTGGGTTGTTCTGATGCCCAGTTCTGGAACTGAGCTCTAAAACGTCAAGCTTCATTACTGTCTTTACCCTTGAATACCTCGGGTTTGTTCATGCTGGACTTGGAGGATGAGCGTTCCTCCATGGCTGTAGCAAGATTGGCTACTTGTTTAATGAGCTGAGTCAATGAGATCTTCCGCAGAGGCGGGTGGGGCTGGTGTGGCAGGCGGGACAGGGGTCGACATGATAGGAGTAGGCAATCGGGGTTGGGGAATTGGCAGGAAGGTTATGTTGCTCACAGTAAGTGGTTCTTGAATTGAGTTGGGAAGGGCGTTGGGGCAAGGTTGAGACTGGCAGTCACGCCAAGTATCGTTGTCGTTGTGGGCGTGAGTGTGGTCTCTGGGGTCAACTGCGTGTGGGAGCGTGGAACAGTCTACACTGGCAGCGGGTGTTTCAGAATCGGGCAGGACTGGGGAAGACGTGGTGTCTATGGATCCTGCAAGGACAACCTTATCGGTAGGCTGTCAGTGCAGTAATGGATCTTGACCTAATGTCACAAAGCAGCAGCGGCGGAGTGACTAAGCAGAGCAAGGAGGCGGAGCGACTGAGCAGAGTGGTAGATGCGGAGCAACTAAGCGGAGCAGAAGCGGACTGGTCCCAAGATAATGACAGAGATATATTGAGTATCGTAATCATAGGTAACAATAAGTAAGCACATACCTGGTCCCAAGATAATGACAGAGAGGTCAAGATAAGGGACCAGGCTGTGAGGGGTTGGCTGTTAAGATCATGCACACCGGGTAACCGTGCCAGAGGTCACACAGTGTCTAAGTGCGGAATACGAATGGGACAGTAGTGAAGTTATTAACAACACCGCCGTACGCCGTAAGTCCCCGGAGGTTGAGAGTATAGAAGAGAGGAGCGAAGTAGCAGCCAAGTCGGAGCGGCGGTATCGCCGGTGACGAGGAGCGAACCAGAGAACGTATAAGTCCTAAGGTAGAGTAGAGAGTACTTCAAGGCAGTGAGCCTGAAGACTTAGAGGAGCACAGAGTTAAAGAGGGAATCTAAGTCGGAAAGGGAGATCTAAGTTGATAATTAAACTGAGGAACTACAGTAGCGTACAAGCAGTATTTATATCTACGGAGCGGCGCAGCGGGGCGGAGCGCCAGACTAACTACTAGGAGTTATACGTGTAGTCCTGCAGGGTAAAGTAAAAGACAATAAGGAAGGACTAGAGTGAATGGGTATGTGTAGCGAGAAAGAACAATAAGGAGAGATTACAATAAAAGGTAGATCTTCGGGATACCGAGCGGCGAAGTGGAGGCCCGAGGCATGGGCTTGACATTGGCTTTATATACTACAAGTAAGGGCGTCGAGACGGTGAGAAAAGGAAAATGATAGGGGCTACGTACTTCATGACAGTTTCGACAATTCAGGTAGTTCCATCAACGGATCTCCATGAATGTGTCTCTCAATTCTAAATTCATCTGGTAACATTGCCTTTATAGGATTAACTTTCTTGTCAACAGGTTTGTACTTTGTAAACACTTCTTCTGTATTCGACTCCTAGGGCTTCATTAACCACTTGTTTGATCATTTCATCTATTACATTGACAGGAGATTTATCCTGCTGATTCAATTTAATATGCTCGTCGAGTTTGTTTGTTGGAGGTTTATTCAATTGGTCTGACTGAACATTCTCCTTCTTGTCTTTTGAATCTAGGGCTTTTCCTTTCTTTCGTTGCCTCGACTCATATCTCACTTTCTCAAAACTTGGTTGAGACCTTTGAAACGATTCAGTTCCTCTTTTGAGTATCTTGTATCGAACCATTCTCTTCCTAGTCCTTTGAGAGTTTTTAGGTTTATTCCAATCATCATCTCTGACCATTCCAGAGGTGTTTTCGTTATTACATTGATTCTGTGTGGGCTCTGTATCTTCAGATTTATCACAATTTTCCCCCAAACTAAAATTTTGTAGTATAGGTTCAACAAAGCGCCTCTTCTGAACTCTTCTTCATATAGGTTTAGGCTTGATTCTTCCGTTTTGAAGGAAGAATGACTTTATAGGACTTAATTTGAATCAATCATTATTCAGTTGATCATCAAATCTAATACACCATCTCTCCATACACAGAATACTTGTTTATCCCCAATCGTCCTTTGATTAAGGTAACAATCAATTACTTCTTCAGCTTGATTGTCTTGAGACTTCAAATGCTCTCTAGAGGCAAGAACATATGCTTCAGAAAGTTCTTTCTTAGAGAACGTTTCTTGATCACATCTTTTGTATCCATCTAATACAATATTTTTCTTTTCATCAAAGTGGAAGCTTATAGCATATTCATCCTCTCCTTGGTCGCTACTCAACTCATCGAGGAATGAAAATTTCCCTTTAAATCATTTTCACCTGTCGATTCTTCATTATCAGGTGGAACATTCTTTGGTTTGTTATACCTTGAGGTATTAATTTGAATGTTTCGACCTTTCTGGCCACGAGGATAGGTTCCTACGGTAACCCTCTTGTGTGAGTTTGGATCGCTGATTGTTATTTCGGAATCTCCATTTCCAAAGGTCTTAATTTCACTTTCCACCAAGACGTCAAAAGGTCTCCCTAATAACACTTGAAATAGAGCTTTATTTTGTACGTGTAGTTGCAAATACACCGTAACTTCACCAAATTTAAATGGAATATTTCTTGCTAAACCAAGAGTTTGATTTAATTTTCCACTTGCATCTTGCATTCTGATCGTGAATTCTGGATCCCAAGTAATTTCTAGACCTATAGCTATCAATCGGTCTATCACAACAATTTGTGAACCTTGGCCCAATACACTTTGAATCTCTTCTTCTTTATTATTGATCTCAGGAGTAACAGCGAATATTAAAGAATGCAATTAAATGAATACTATATGTAACTCCCTTGATATAGTATAGGCACAATAGGTGTCTATTGAAAGAGAGAAGCAATTAGTTTCATCCAGATGAATCAGATTGATAGGATTAGAATCGAGGAGAGCAGATTTGCCTCCAGATGAGGTGAGAAACGATAAAAGTAAGTGTTGAACAGCAATGACAGCTGAACACCATTCGAGTCATTCTCCCAAACAATTAAATTAAATGAATATTGAAGTACCTACCTATGTTTGGAGGTATACTAAAATCCTGGAACCATTATGGACCAAATAAGGACATGTAGATTCAAATTAAATGATATCTGACCAATTGTAGAAGTTGCCTTGCGGTTCCAAACACTTATTGTATTGTATTAATTGTACTGTGCAACTCTATATCCTGTATGTATAAATAGCGATCCGACGTATCTGGAATACAAGTGATTTTGGGATGACGTTGCAGTGCTAATCCATAAAAAGGAAAGACACACTCCTGCCAGACTGAAACCTCTTTGCTAGCAGCCATTTGGGCCCGGCACTTGTGAGTATAGGAACGTTGTGTTCTGCTCCTTGTGACTGCGAGAAGTTATATCCAGCTGTTGGGTATTCTTTGAACTTAGGATCAGTTGTTGGTCTTAAGGGCAAATCACGCTGTGTGGTTGTGCCAGCACATAGTTCTAGCCCTCTGTAGGGGTCTGTGTGTTTCGGTTTTAATTTACTTTGATTCAAACCCCCAATTCTTGATATACCCATATCAATACAATTAAAGCACAAATTGTGCTGAATCTACCTTAATCAAAGGAATATACCGAATCCTTAGAACGATTCAAATTGATTGATCAAGGCTTCTTACCTAGCTCTCAAAGCTTTGCAGAACCTTCGACAACGCTACCCCTTGCTATTAAATAAATTTGATAGCAGTGAACTCGCATATTGTGTATTAGATTGGTTGGTTGGAGTGCCCATTTGATTCCTTCCTTTCTCTTTCACACAAAAACGAGGCAAGCTCGTTACCGCAGTCACTCAAACAAGCGATGCAGAGACCCGACCTCTGGCACACACCTATGGAGAAGGAGTACAACACGCTCCTAGAGAAGAACTGCTGGGAACTTGTGAAACTGCCACCCACAGCAAACCTCACAGGGGGACAGTGGACCTATGCAATAAAATTCAATGTGAAAGGGAACCTGCTAAAATGGAAGGCACACTATGTAGCCCAAGGATATACTCAAATACAAGGGCAAGATTACAATAAGACCAATGGCGGAGTAGCTCACATAGAGTCAGTCAGGCTGGTCCTAGCAATTATCGCAGTACTATGACTGTCTATATTCCAAGTGGACTTCTCAGCCACATTCCTCAACAGCCCAATAACCCACAACATGTACATGAAACAGCCAGATTGATTCATTAAGCCTGGATTGGAACACCTGGTCTGCAAGCTGAAGAAGTCAATTTACAGGACAATGCAGGGTAGTCATGACTGGCAGGAGATGCTATCAGCTGGGTACCATGAAGATGGGTACACAGTGTCAAGAGTGGACCCATGCATATGCTAACAATGTACAAGGGAGGAGTACACCATAACGAGTGTGTATGGTAATGACGTATGCGGTGGATTGTCAACTGGAAGAGGCAAGGATTAGGCAGTGAGGGATCTGGGACGGGAGGCCAACAAATCCACATCCAAGGTGCTGCTTGGTATGAGCATTATGCAGGAGCCCACAACAAAGGCAATCACCATATCACAGAAGACATACTTTCAGTAGATGCTGGCTAACTTTGGACTGGAACATGTATGCCAACGAAATACCCCACTCCCACCCAACATCAAACTGTAAGACCTGGGTCAGAATAGGTCTTAGGGTGGTTTTGGTATAAAGAGTTTATGTTGTAGCGTGCTAGGAGCAGGCTGGAGCTCGAAGGGAGCTACGGAAACCACGACCAAGGACAGGAATGACCTAGTAGTTGATAAGACAGAGAGGTGTGACCCTGGAAGAGGTCCCTGTGAGGTCCTGTGAGGTCCCTAAGGCGTAGATAGGGAAGATGGATGTACGGAACCTAGTAGTATCGCGTGGTAGGAGTTGTACTCGCTAGAACGTCGATATAGGATCAAATAGGTCATATTGGAATTGGGTATGGAGGGTCTAAGCTCCTGAGAAGATATACGCCCGGGAGGGTAGGTTCCTGGGGACTGGGATCGAGGGTGGACGTCCTTGAGTGTGGGAGGTTGTAACGGCGAAGCGGTACGTAGTTCGACGTAGGAAGCGGCTTCGACGTTACCTAGATTGAGATCCCGTAGCTTAGGGAGCAATGGGGGAGCTTGAGGAGGTGTTGGGGAGGTTAGTCGGATTGCTTAGACATGAAGTAAAAGTGTATATTAGATCGTGTAGACGATCGTCGAAACCATAGACAAGAATAGAGAGAAACAGAGATAGAGAAACAGAGAGTAGAGAGAATTCCATATAGTTAGCAGGTACAAAGGGACAGGGACTGGACCTATGTAAAGGGTGTGTGTTCAAAATATACCAAGCTGGCTCTTGGGGATGTTGCGGAACTACTTATATAGGTACAGGAAGTGAACAAAGGAACATCAGGGGATCTAGTGAACATGAGGCGGTAATCGAGATTGATACTTAATGGAGTTACTGTAGGGGGTCCTGTATGCACATCGGGGAAGTCGTCAGGTGTTCGGGTGATGGGAAACTGTCTTGGAGGTTTATGGAGCTAGGTAAGACATATGGGAGCTTCTGGTTGGTGCTGGGACGGTTCTGGTGGCAGTTTAGGGCATGACAGTGTGTCGGTGAGGGACGTTTGGGTAAATGAGGTGCATGGTGGTACTCGGGGAGGTGGATGGTACTCAGGGAGGTGTATGGGAGGTGCAGGAGGTGGGTACGGGAGGTGGACAGAATGTGTGACAACGTGAGGCGGGTACTGGAGCTGGTCTGGTTGTAGGCAGGGCATGACACAAACTCACCAAATCAATGTCCCCACTCCCCATTGACAAGGCAGACTTCTTGCAAGACAAACCATACTGAGCTATTGTCAGTTGCATCATGTCGGGGCATACCAGACCAGACCTAGCCTTTACAGCGGGACTGCTAGTGCACTACCAACTTAACCCTGGCAGACAGCATTGGGAGTGTATTGAGTGGGCTGCGGGATATATCCTAACTGCCATCAACTACTCCCTTACATACCGTGCACCCACCTACAGAGACTCAAGCCCTATGCCTATGTTGATTCCGACCATGCAGGTTGCAAGGACACTTACCACTCCACATCAGGCTATGTGTTCATCATGGCAGGCACACCTGTGTCATCGTCACCCTATCCACCACTGAGTCGGAGTACATCAGACTATTGCGCACCATGCAACAAGTGGTATGGCTCACGTCTTTCTTATCTGAGGTCAACCTACAACAGGAGAGTGCTATCAAAATGCTGGGAGATAACTTCAGGTCTGTATGTCTGACGGAGAACCCCAAGTGCCATGCCCTGGTAAACACATAGAGAGACACCACTACATCCAGGAGAAGGTGGCGAGTGGCAAAGTCAGCGTTGAACAAATACAATCTGGGGACAACATAGCCAACCTGTTCACCAAAGCACACCACCAGTTCACAATACTAACAGTACAATAGTTCTTACTTCTACAGGTACACACAATGACAATTAGTTGTTTTCCTACCAGAAGAAACCAATGATTGTTGCAAGAGTTATTTCAACTGGAAATTGTTTTTGGACTTTTGGCAGACCGCGCTTAAATTTAAGGATGGCCAACACAGAAGTGTGTGTTGCCCACTGCCATAAACCATAAGTGCAACGGTTCAGATCCCATCTTAATTTACTTATCTTAAAATACCATAGTAAATATAGTGTTTCTCATCGGCAGCTCGAGAGGAGCATCTCTCGACACACTATGACTTTACTATATATAGACAGCTGCAAGTGTGAGCAACTTTAAGTGACAAGCTGAAATGGATTATTGTGCGATGCCGCGATTGTGTTTCCGCTGTCTACAGCCGATGCAACCCACGACGCTCCAATGTGGTCGACGGAAGCCCGACAGGAGGCAGGTACAGGACCTGGGGCATATTCAGTTACGATTTCCACCTTATGCGTCTGCAACAAGGCTGCTCTTTCGGGTAGGAACGTCACAGATTCGAAGGGGAGTAAAGCGACAGCGTACTGGAAAATGTATACCGTGTGTCAGGGGCATGTTGAGAAAAAGTCGGCAGAATCGACATGTCATACCTCTACACCAAATGATAGAACATCAGATGAAGGCGGAAGCTCCTTTGACAGTGGAATCTCTCCCGTTAAACAACGAACGCGGGAGTTGTTCTCATTGACGTCTTGATCTTGATCTTGCGTCCAGCTCGCCTGGCTCACATCCGAGATTTCATATTTTGGCCTGGAAGCCTTGCTTTTTCCATTGTGTTGCATACCTTGACCAGCGTCGAACAAATATTTGACACGTCGGCTTAAGTTAAGTATGGTTGTTCTTGGAGAAGCGAGAAAGTCGAGCGCTTGCTCATCCACGCTTTCAATACGAAGATGGCAGGGTATAAATGACCCACGAGTGTAAGATAGCTGCGGCAGAGGGGGATTATACATCAATAACGATAACAGACAGATGGAAAGACAATTTTACCGGGCTTGCAAGAGACAACTGAAATTTTCATGATATAAGTACGGGAAACACTGAGTCAAAAGTCTTTGACTCACCGTACATCGTAGGATTACTGTCCGAGAATTTAATAGACGCCCTATGCAGTCCACGGCGTCAAACGTTGACCATCCATAAGGATCGAGCCCGGGACCCGGGGCAGGAGTATTCTCTCGATACGCAAGCTGTCGCAGTTCTGATGCAGCTGAGGGGGTTGTTTTACGACGGTACAGAATCGGTATCCGAAGTCTGAGAAAAAGTCTTGCTATGAGGACCACGCCAATGAGTGCTTCCAAAATACGAACTTTGAATCGGCTTTCAGCCTTCCTCGACCAATCTTCAAAACCAACTCATATTGGACCCGAACGCCGGAGGTTCGCTCTAGAAATGTTTCTGGCAGAGTGCTCCCAGCGGCATCGGCCATTGGGAGGGAAATGGAGAACGGGAATCTGTAACGCCCGGACAACTTGCCGGTTTTGGAGCCCGTAGAGGAGTTTCCGATGTTATCTAGGTCGGTACGATAGATATGAGGGTCATCCTGACCCTTTGACCACGAGAATACACTATGATCTAAGAAGGTCTGAGATCCTCCTTCGTTCGCGCCTGTCACAGCACGACCTCGAACCTAACTTTTCTTGAGTCGTAGGACACACAACGATTAGAGTTGATATAGGGCTTACGACAAGCGTTATTCCTTGAATTGTCTCCGGAGACTGTAACTCAAGGTTTACTGTCCCAGTCATTGGATTAGCGCCTTCCTCGATGATCGGTACGTCGTTCGCACCGGACGGCGCTCTCCGATGTATATCTTTTCGCAGATTGACGGAAGCCCAGGTTTTTCCTTTACTGTTCAGCAGCGGGAACGAATAATGACCTTGCGCCGTCGAAGATAAACTGGAAGGTGCGATATAACGTGGAGGAGCAATGGAGATGGTCGAATATCGAGGGAGGACTTGTTCTTGCATTCTGGGATAGGTTCTCTTTGCAAACGGTGTTTGTTTTCGTTTTCATTTTATGCATTCCGTCTTTTTTTGTCTTTTGTCGTCCGAGCGCTGTTGCTATACTGACTCCACAATGCATGTCAAGCAAATAGAATGATATGGTTTCAGTCTGTTCTTTTGTCAGTGGAATCAATTCCTGTTTGGCAAATTACAACATACGGATCCACCTCGGCACCCATCCAATTGTTATTGTCGGCTCCGCGCAGCTTCTCATATCCCATCAAGCGTAGTTGTTCAAGAAATAACATATTATGCTCCTCGAGGAATGGCGTGACAAGATTGAGCAGATTTAGTCTGGTAAGTTGAATCGTGTATGAGCAGTAACTTGGAATTTCTGGTGCAACAGTAGTATATAATGATCAATCGCGGTGTCACGAATCACGTGGAAATTCAGAGTCCGCCCCCTCTAGTGTTTACTTTCTCTTCTCAGTCTTGAGAGGCCTAATTTACATTTCTTCCTTTCTCGACAATAACGCGTGCTTTACTGCCTTCCTCTGCGATCAATTCTTTGCTTAAGCGACAAACGACCGCAAGGAGGATATTCACGAATATCTTTTTGGATCTTGGGCAAATTAGTGAGCACACTATTTATCTTCGTTTTTCTTCAAAATTGAAGTTAATGTTACTTAGATCGCCCATAGTGCTGAACTGTGTGTGCCTCGGCAGGCCTTTGAGCGAACGGCTGTTGCAACCTCTGCTGGTTCTAGAAATCCAACTACGAGTACAGCGACTCCGGCAAAGCCACAGTTTCTATTTCTCACAATAACGCAAACTCTAGAGAAACACCATGCAGAATCCTAACGGAAATCATCATGCTCCTGGACAATCTGCTCAGCCACCAGCCCTGTACCTCGAGCCTTCAATTAGTACTACTACGTGAGCCTCACTCCCTTCTTCTGCGAAATTTGCTTTGGACTGATACAGCTTTCCGCCAGAGTGGTCACAACCACAACGACCACAACTACTTATGCACCAATTCCACTTCCCGCTCTCCCTCCAATCACTGCGCCACCTCCAAAAGACGGTAAAGAATACCCCTTATACAATGCTCAGCTACCACATAGCGCGAGAGAGTTCAATATAGTATTTCCTGGCGGAAAGAAAGCTTTGTTTCGAGATCAAAGCGAGGGGATCGAAGCAGAAGGAAGCGGAACAAACAATGCAATGGGATCCTCAAGTCTGGGTGAAGGGGAACTGACTTCAGGAAAAGGATGGCGGATGTTACCTCGTGAAGATTCGCATTCAAACTCCTCTCAGTCCCCACCGAACGTGATTCCGGTGGTAGGGCTCAATGAAGCTTTGGAAGGCTATAGCACCAAGAAGCGTGACCGTGGTCATGAATTCGAGTTTGAGTCGATTGCGATGGAAGATACACCAGCGAGAAAGAAAGCACGAGCACCACCATCACCATTACCATCGCCGCATGGATCACCACCTCCAGATGCAAAACCACCCGTCGGTTGGCATTCGGATCCTCAGACCCAAATCGTTCAAGCGCCAACACCCCCGACGCCCTTCGAACCTGATCTGAGCATGACTACACTTCTCGCTCTCCCATCCCTCCTTAATCATTTTACCTCCCTCCCAGAATCTCTGCAATCTCATGTCCTCTTGATGCTGCTTCGGCACTCCCCTCTGCCTGTTTTGCGTACTCTTCATAGTGTTCTACATCCTACCCTCGCACGCGACTTCCTTACGTTACTTCCTCCGGAGCTAGTTTCTCACATCCTCGGATTCTTTACGTTATCGGCTCTTGGCAGAGCTTGTAGAGTCTGCAAATCCTGGAGAGGCAGAATCGAAGGAGACAAGGTCCTTTGGCGAGATCTTCTCATGCGAACAGGCTTATGGTTCGGCGGCGAGACTGAGGCTAATTTCGTCAAGATGCTGATGAAAAAGCGGCGGAATGCAATTGATTCAGAAAATACACTCCCGCTTGCACATCCATACAAGATTCTATTCAAATCGCGATACCTCACTTACACACGGTGGATAAACAATCCGTCACCCAAACACATTTCATTCCATGCACACGGTCATAGTGTCGTCACTTGTCTTCTGTTCTCACAAAATCGTATTATCAGTGCTTCTGACGACCATTCCATCCATGTTTACTCTCCAACCACAGGTCGCTTATTACTGAGCTTGGATGGACATGAAGGAGGTGTCTGGGCATTAGCCGCATACGGGAATCTTCTGGTTTCTGGGAGTACTGATCGGACAGTCCGGATATGGGATCTGCAAGAAGGACGGTGCCTACATGTCTTTGGTGGGCATACGAGCACTGTTCGGTGCTTGGCCATCGTCAAACCGGAATGGATCACTCATCCAGACACAGGAGAGAGAGAAAAATGGCCAAAGCGCACTGTCGTTGTGACTGGTAGTAGGGATCATACACTAAGAGTTTGGAGGTTGCCCAAACGCGGTGAGAGAGAGTTCGACTCGCGTTTACCACCGTCGCCCTCTGGACATGCCCTACAAGCTAATCCACCCCTACCACCTTCATCACCGGATATTTCAGACCCGCCTGATCCATCGTTGAATCCGTACCATATGCATCTTCTATCCGGACATACTCATGCTGTTCGCGCGCTCGCGGCTCGAGGAAGGACACTCGTATCCGGATCGTATGACTGTACCGTTCGTGTATGGGATATCCCTACTGGTCGATTGGTACATACTCTCACCGGACACACGCAAAAAGTGTACTCTGTAGTCCTTGACTCCAGAGATGGGACCTGGGGCTCAGAAGGTTGGGGATATGGCAGTACCGCTTCAGGTCGAGGATCAGATGGACGGGCAGCCTCGGGTTCGATGGACGGTACTGTTCGTTTGTGGTCTATCACAACTGGAGAGTGCCTGCATGTTCTATCCGGGCACACAAGCCTTGTCGGCCTCCTGGGCCTCTCGCCTTCGTTCTTGGTGTCAGCTGCGGCCGACAGCACACTGCGTGTGTGGGATGCCCGTCTTCCATCGAACGATGGCTCCTACAATAGCAGGACCTCTTTCGGCCCCAGTCCCAGTTCAAACTCCGCCGATCTACTGAGAGGTGTAATGACCGGCCACACAGGTGCTATAACGTGTTTCCAGCATGACGAATGGAAAGTCGTTAGCGGAAGTGACGGTACTTTGAAGGTCTGGGACTTGCGGGACCTTAACTTTGCCAATACGTCTCCTTCTACGTTGAATGTGGCTGGCGGTACAGGAACCGGTGGATGGGGCATACCTGGAGGTGGGTGGGGCCCTGCTGGGTTCGGCGCAATTCCAGGTGCGGCAATTGGTTTTGGCGGGGCTGCTGCCCCGGGACCTGCGGCTGCCGGCGCTGGTGGTGCTGCTGGAAGCGGAGCAGTGCCTGTCGTGCGGGACCTTCTCATAGGCATTACCGGAGTCTGGCAAGTTGCATTTGAGGGTCGTTGGTGTGTCAGCGCGAGTAACAGAAACGATGTGACGGTCCTTGATGTGTGGGACTTCAGTAAGACCGAAATTGTTACTGGTGATCCTTTGTCCAATACTACTGGGAGTGGTATAATTGAGGTTAACGAAGAACCCGAAGATCGGGAGAGGGAGTCCAAAGAGGGAAACGTTTGGACATGGGAAGATGAAGAGTGGGTCGGTGAACCTCCCGGTGCGATCTACGATTATGAAGACTCGGATGTCGAAGATTCAGATGTGGAAGGGGATGCAGGTATTGTTGGGAGGTATGAAGATGGCGACATTGAGCTCATCTCTGTACATGAAGAAAGAGATGACGATGAGGATGATATAGTCTATACGGGTAGACGATCTCCTTCGTCAGGGCGCCAAGAATCCATCATCCATCCTCCTTATCATGTCTCTCGGCCGCCCTCGAAAGTCTATCCAAGTTCAAGTTTGATTAATGCAGAGACCCAAACCGCCCCGCGTACACGAAGGACGACTCGAGCCATGAGTGAAGTCTCACGAACTTCCGAACGTAGCACGCGGAGTCGAGGGAGCAATAGCAGAATGGACGTAGACGTCGAGATCGATGTAGATGTCGAGCTAATGCCGGAAGTTCCAGAAGAACCACTTCACGAACAAGAGGCAGATATAGAAGGTGACGGAGAATATAGGAATCTCGCTGATGGGCTAGAAGGTGATGATAGAGACGCAGAACTGGTTGAGGACATGATGGAAATCGATCGAGACTTTCCAGAATCAAAACGATCTTCCCAAATACACTCAGCAGCGCGTCATCGTATAGCTTCCAGACGTCTCGAAGAAGATACCAATTCACTACCAGAAGCATCTACTTCACGACATCGACATGGCCCTGCACGTTCAAAACGAGCTTTTACTCCTTCGGCACCAAGTCGACAAGTGTCTGGGTCCTCCACGAAAGCCTTCGCGGGATCATATGTTGGGAGACGAGGTCATGGCCCGTCGACTTCTGCAAACCGTGCTGCCGAATTGGGCGAAGGAGAACTGACCTCCTCTGGCTCGAACTCCGCTGCTGATACACCAGGTGACGATGGAGAAGTGAGGATGAGTTCCCCAGGTGTTGCATCTGCGAATACGAAAGGCAATTCTAGACGAAGATGGTTGTGATGACGCTCTAGTTTGCTAATTCAATATGACTGGTATGTTTTCTCGCATGGCCATTTTAGTTGCAAAGCTCATTGTTTTATAAAGTCTACTGTGTCGTCTCCCTCAACAATCTTGTCCATGTATAACTGTCCTTCTAATCAAAGCGGACCATTAAGGATCTTATCATTTGACTGTCGCCCCGTTAATAAACGATTATCCCAACTCTTCTCCCGTGCGGATCTGATATCCTGTTCGTTCTTCCTTTCCTCATAATCTACATACCTGTGTTCTTTTGTGTTTTCATCTCCTGTATCGGTATCCACTTGTTTTCTTACTTACAGCCTTATTGACACCTATGCTCATCCTCATTCGGCTTGACTCTAAAGAAACACCACAACCAACAACCAGGCATATTACACAACTCATTTTTATAATTACCTTTATTCAAATTGGAATGTCTTGAAGTTTCGAATGCAAACTGCCTCATATTAATTCTCAGAACGATTATGTATTTAAGTCATTTAAGCCCGACCGACGTTTCTTAGTGCTTGCCTTTTACACCATTAGTACCTAATGGCGGTTTCGCAACTAATATTCTAAGCGTCGACAGCAACTCTTTCCCATTAGCTGGGCCAACTTGTGTACTCCCAACCTTCGAGGATGCAGCCACGTTCTTGCCCCAGGTGGCAGTATTTTTCGGGATAATTTGAGAATGGAGGGGTTTCTTGTCCAAATTCGACTTAATACCAGCGGAAACTACCGAGAGATGGTTGACGAACAAGCAGGGTAAAAAAAGGATGCCCAGACTTACTATCGCCCTTTTTCTTCAGCGGTTCCAACGCGGCGTACTCCATAGAGCCAATCTTATAAGGGTTGCTATTACTGAACATCACCTGTGAGCCAACGACCACAGCAGAACTGCTAATCCGGGTAGTCTTCAAGCCACTGGAATTTCTTGCAACGGATAATGGGGGTTCCTCTATCACGACGCTACCGGGGACCATGCGCATCTTAGCGACGCTGCGCCTGATGTTCTCCCGCTCAATACCCTGAGGAGAGTTGTGGTTCAACAAGGGAATCTTGTCTCCCCGGTCCTCCTGTTGGATGACGGGCGTGAGTCCACCAAACGACCCGACAAATATGGTTTCCTGCCCGTGAATGGTTCTTTGTTCTGCATTTTGAAGGATGATGCCTGGCTGGGGAGTGGCAAAGAGCTGCGTATGAAGGAATGATGGGTGGCTGTAGAGGAGACCGCCCACTTGATGGGGCCGTTGCTCGATGACAACATTGTTCGAAGTAGAGACATCGGAGAATTGGGAAGCAGTGTAGGCTTCGATAAATCGACGATGATACTCTGCAGATGGAATCTGCGCAATCTCCAACAGATTTTTATCCGGGGTCAGTAATGAGGCTCTAGTGGCGTCGAAATCGCGAGTTTGCCTCAAAACTTTCGGTCTGAGGGTTCGATCCTTAGCCGCGTTCCTCTCTGTCTCTGAAACCTCTCGTTTCAATTTTTGCAACACGCGTTCATCATCTACAGCGGCTCGCTGCAGAAATTCCTTGAACTTTGGGCGAAGCTGGCGGAGACGACGAACGTAACGTTCAAACTGATCCGGCATCATGGCTTCAATGTTTGGTGAGAGTCGCACAACGTGGGTATTCAGCGCTCGACGGTGCCCATAGTTCCCTGGTCCCGAGTTCCCATAGCCAGTTAAATCATCAGGGACGGAATTTCGTTGTTCCCCGCGTCTTCCTTCCTCGGCCTCTCGCGCCTGCACCTGCAGAAGATTCTCATTAGACCCAAAACCTTCTTCCTCTGCCTCAGGTCCCTCGTATCTGTGACAAAACTCTGAATCTATGATCCAATTTTTTGAATTCTTTGAACCGAGAGTTTTGGCCCATGTCGTCTTTGGCCTAGTGATAGGCCGGACCTGCATCTCTTCGAACCGCCTGATGAACCGCACTTCGTCTTCGGCTTTGCTCCATTCAATAAACTGGGCTCGATCTTCGAAGGGAGCAGGGAGGGTAATGAAGGCATTCCGTCTGCGAAGCGCCAGCGGACGTTTGAGGCCCCAAGAGCCTCTCGACGCATGTGAAGGGGGTGTGTAGTATGTTTGTCTAATTTTCGGGTCAAATGTGGCGAAGCGGGAGCGTCGAAGCAGAGACGCGAATGGGGAAGAAGGTTGAGGGATATTCACTACGGTGGCCGCAGACCTAGCTGCTGAGCTAGCAGCTACTGAGGTTGAGGCCATACACTTTGTTAAAGTTCAATTAGTGAAGTGCTTGTTAAGAAAATGGACGTTAACTCACCGTCGTAACCGTTTAGCACAGGATAATTTGTTGCCTCAGCCTGCCGAACATAGTCAATTCCGGCGTGGGAATATTATTTGCCTATATAAGGCTGGCTGTTTTCTTTCGATCCTTCAAAAAAATTTCCTGACGTCCAAATTACCGTCTATTCGCTGTGGTCTTCTTGACTTGTTCATCAACGAATTAACGGTCCAGACAAACGTCAAAGAGTAATGAGAGGCTCAAAAACAATCTTTGCTGACGTTCCTCCCACTGGTTGAGGGGCAAGGACGCAGGATCACCTGGAGTCTCCTACAGTCCCTTTACGACCTTTTCATGTACTTCACTAGTCTTTTAGTCCAATAAATAAGTGAGTTATCTTATTATGACAACTCTTGTGGTGCATGAATTCAGCCGATGAAGATAATCCTGGTAAAGGAACGTGCCCCGTTTCTCCTCCATTTTTGGTGGATGAACCTCCTCCATAGCAGAGGACGCTTGAACGGCTCCAGTTGCTCACCTTCGGGCTGCTGCATGGATGTCCGTCGAGTAGGCAAGGGCACGGATGGAGAGTGTAAGGCGAGACTGAGGCTTGTGTATACATTCGCACTTTTTTTTTGTTGATCTGTCTTCTTCACGAATTCGTCGCTTACGTTGTTCTTTCTACCACAGGTTTACCTATTTTCTAATAAATTCCCTGCTCCCATTAATCTATCTACGATAACAACCATTGTCAATCTTAGCACTACTCCTGTTATAATTTTGCTCGCGTACTCCAATAAGAACCATGATCCATTCAACCTCACGCAACGTGCCTTCTGATGTTCTGAGAGGCTCTCTGGCCCTCTGGGTGTGCAACAATCTCCGAATTACACTCACTTCGGTCCGTCGTGAAGTTCCCAGAGGTTCCCCAGCAACAACAAATTGAGCCATCAATTAGAACTTCCCATGACCAGGAACACCACCTCCGCCTGGCGATATATAAATGTAACATGATAGCTAAATTTTTTATCCCTTTTTCGTCCTTCTTTCCCCACCCTCTTTCGAATCCCCTTCAACTTCACTCTTTGCGCCCGGTAGCGCCAATCGACCTATTCACTTCACTTTCGTCTCTCTGTGATTGTCCATTAGTTCCACCTACCCGTCACTCTTCTCTCGACTTCTCCACCGCTATCCCTTTATCACAATGTTCTTCGTTCGTCTCTCTTCCTTCCTCGTAACCCTCCTCGTGGTATGCCGCGCCGCGTCCGCCCGACCGTTATGGTCCTCGCGTGCCCTCAAACCTCGTCAGAGCACGCTGAACGTTGCTACCTGTACGGATCCCGCGACGCAACTTGTGGAGCATGATTGTAATGTTGCCTTGCTTGGGGTTAGTTTAGCAGCATGTCCATATTCATATGCTATATTCTGACGTGCTTGCTGTTGGGTTTGTTCCAGCTGGGTGGGGGTATTGCCGGAGCCATGTAGGTTTTCAATCCCACATCAGTTCTCTTTTTAGTTCTAACGAAGGTGCTGTTTGGCCTTGTAGTGAATTCCTCCGTGTAAATGACTCTACTACTTCCGCCACAAGTGGTACTTGCACAGTCACTGCTACTGCCGTCGATGGAGGTATGTACCGTGAATCGTCAGGCAAGGTTATAAGTTCATCGAACTCCTGTTTGTGCTAGGAACCACCATCGACATTTCGAAGGGTAGACTCGAGGGACATGGATCCACCAATGGTGGCTTCGACGTACGTCTTTCGAATTGCACTAGCAGAGTATCACAGACTCTGACTACATTCATTCTGTGGACAGAACCTCCTCACTGCATGTGGTCCTTCTCCTGGCTCTATGGTCATCGGAGGTGGCGCCAATCCTAGTGAGTACATACTACTTCTCCATTTCGCTGAACGGCGGCTCACCTTCCCATTTTTCAGCCGGTAACATCCAGATCGCCATCTCTGCTGCTGCTTAGGAGGGTCTGGTATTCAATGGCGACGTAGAGCTCTGAAAGTGTTCGGGATTGTTATGAGCTTGATGGGCTGAGTTTGAGAAAGAGTTGAAATTATCCATGGTCACAAAGAGAAAGGAGTCTAAGTTGAATCGTTCCTTCTAGCTCATGTTCGAACTTGGTCGATTTCCTTATTCCTACCTTTGATATTGAATTGGGCTTTGATTGTGAATGTATGTGTGAATGGCTGAGGTGTACATACTTGGTACGTCGCGAAGAGCAGGTAATGTAACATGGTCTCCTCGCTTGAATCAGGTACGCAACACCAGGAGTTGATTTAACTATCAGCCCTGAATACGCTTCCCTCTCTTATACTTTGTCCAATCTTGTCCCCAGTTCTGTCTCTGCTGGTCAGAGCAGCTGGCAATTTTTGTCCGACTATCACTGGACAGCTATTGTCCCCGCCCTCCTTTCATCCCCGGCATCCCCAGTGGCCTGAATACTCACCTAGTATTATGTCTCGACTCAGCCTTATCTTGCATGTTTTTCTTTTCGTCTTGCCTCTTTGGCTCGATGGCACCACACACGCCGCACCTCGTAGGGTCCCAAAAGTCTCGCAACCGGAGCTAGATGCTTTCCATAGACACGAGGTGTTGGGAGATCGCGATGTGAGTGTATGTACACTTCATTTTTTTATACAGGTGCCAACATGAGTGAATTTCCAGCGCCTATGGGTCAAGGATTTTTACGGCCAAGATCTCAGTGAAAAGGACAAGCAAGCTTTCAGTGGGTCTTCGATACCATGGTACTTCCTTTGAGACTGAGTTTTCGATATTATACAGAAGAACCCTTAACCGACGTCAGACTGGGCAAGATCTTAACACCCGAGGTAGACTCGGGCTCCTTCAACAAGGGTTTATACACATTAGCGGCCGATTACAAGGGACATGATGCCTCAGACGTAGTTGTGAAATTTTTGTTTGGGCCTGCCAAAGAAGAAGCTTGGTCAAGGCCCTCAAAGACGTTGGGTACTTCATCGACTCCGGATTAATCAACGACCAGCTTGCTATACTGATGACGAAGATTAACGGGACGCCAATCAAAGATACCCAAGTATGGATTAAAGCTAATCGTTCAAAGCGGGGGAGGTTGCTAAACCAAATGAAGCCGATGGTCAAAGACGAGATCGTCAACTGGGCGTATACAAAGAGACTCCTCCATGCGTAAGCTGTTTTGTGCCGGGTGTAATATTCACCTGCAATGAATCTCAATGAGGAACTTACAGGGATCTCTGTCTCGCGAACATTCATGTCACTTTCAATAACGACAAAACTATTAACTCGAGCAAAGTTCTTGATTTTGGTTATCCTGGGGTCTACAGAGTGAGCAGGTTTGCGACCAGGTCGATGATCGTGAGTAAGCTCATGGATGCTATGAGCTCGTTATTTCTTTTTATGTTTCTGAACGCTACACAGGAGAAATGGTTCGATTTACAGTGGGAGAATCGTCAAAACTTTCGAGCCAAATTAGCATGAGATGATTATCATCATCCCCGATCCTAATGACTAACGCAAGCCAAGTCGGACTACGATCTTCTTTGTCGTTTTCCGCACCACAGCTTTTCCTCTTCAACAGATATCTTGTATTCCGATATTTTTCCTCCTTCACTCAGCCTCAGAGTTATGCCGTATTTTGTTCATTACTTACAACAATGCCCAATGCTCCCTGCACGCAGCTTTGAGCGCTGTGTGAACATTTTCAACATTCGTCGCTAATGATCCCTCAATGAACCTCAATAGACTTTTGTCTCCTAGTCCTGTTCTCCAAGCTACATAGATCCTGGCATGGATTTGGGTAATGTACATATAAAGCTCAAGTTCAGTGATACATAATCATTAATCATTGCCCAACAATTCGACGAATTCACCTGGGGTGTACATAAATCCTGTCTTATGTAGATCAATAATACTGGATTCATAACTTCGAATCACTAGTTCCAAAGTTCCAGATATCAAGCATCGATTGACCACTCTTCTTGGAATAAGCACATACGGCCCATTGTCCATCGAAGGCAACCTTCCAGAGACTCAATGTATCCCTCAGAAGATCCTTGACTGCTGTACCGGTTCGAATATCCCACATACGCAGTAAACTATCGCCTCCACCAACAAGCCTCTTTCCATCGTGATGAAACGAAGTTATAGGGCTAGGATGATCATCTAGGGTATGTATGAGGGCACCGGTGATAGGATCCCAGACTTTGAGTGTTGCATCGGCGCAGCCAGAAACTAGATAGGGCGATGGATCTGAAGAAGAGAGCTCCAAGAGTCCGACGAGGGACTTGTGGCCAGTGAGGGTATGTAAACGGACGCCTGAAGTAGCTGAATAGATATTTATCGTACCATCCAGACCGGTGGAGTAGATTTGATCTCGGGCCGGGTCGTACACAACGACGTAAACTGGGTGTTGAGTGAGTTGGAGTAAGGAAGTACAAACTAGAGCATACCTTTACTGCTATGACCATTCAAGACGTGCTTGCATTCCCCAGAAACAAGATCCCAAACGCGTACAGAATGGTCATACGAACCCGACACTGCAGTGCGACCATGGGCAGAGATACTGTGTATTGGTTCTGTATGGCCTGTGAGATTGTGCAAATAGTAGGGATTACTGCTTGCATCGGCATCCTGAAAAAAGTAAGCGAGGAAACGCGTTCGGTCGTTGCAGCACATACTTCATCAGCAATGAAACTCGTTTTATCCTTTCCGGGAATGGACCATACTTTGACAGACTTGTCGCGACTCCCAGTCACTATTAGAGGCAGCTTATCGGAAAGCTCCTTCACCTTCACACTAGACTCTTCCATGGCCGGAGAGACAACATCCAAACAGCGAACAGTGCCCGAATGTCCTCTGAAGACATGCAGACACTTTCCACTAACCAAATCCCAGATTCGAACAGTCTTATCCGTAGATCCACTAACGAGTAGATGTTGCCCATCGTAGTAGATAGAGGAAAGAGACCAGATTCCACCTTCATGCCCAACCAGTGTAGACATTAACTGTCCTGTAAACAAAGTATATACTGCGATTGTATGATCATCCGAGGCAGTAATGATGAGATCTCGTGGAACGTCCAGTATGAGGCAGGTCACGACGTAGGTTCCATGAATTTCGAGGGAAATATGTTTACGAGTATTGAGATTCCAGTCTTGGGACAAAGAAGCTGGCTCTGGTTGAAGATTCATGGAGATCGTGCACGGACCATATTTCATTGCGCTATTAAATCTACACGCCCGGTACCCGGCAGAATCTCTAGTCTCGTGCAATGCACGTTCTCTATCCCGTTAAAATGAATAGTCCTTGAATGTATCAATCAATCTATATACAATCTATCACTCTATCATTACAAAGAACAACCAAAAGGCTGTAGGATTCGAGAAAACCCAAACAGGTGATCTAGTTTGTATTATTGATTTTTATCAGTTGCATGCTCTCAATCTCTCTCAATCTTTGTATTTCCGTAGTGGTTGGAGGAAATTTCGAATTTCCGTTCGGATACGACTGTATGCAACGAGATAACAGCTCTATGGAATCGCTGTGAGAGCAAGGTAATGTGGGTAATCTGAGATCAACTGGAATCGCGAGGGTAAACCAAAGCACAGTAAAGTACATGCGCCACGCGCCGTTCTTCATTCAACAAGTATATTAGCTTCTTCAGCCTGAACAACTTCGAAGACACATGCTTGCTACGCAATAGTTCTTGGAGGCTGCCAGTATTCATCCAGGTCTTCATACCAGAAGCCGGGACATTTCATTCAGGATAGGATAGGATAGGATAGTTAAATTATACTGGTGAGGTCCGATTCCCGAACAGCCAGTTTACCATACTGTACAATCTCTACCTAGATTACAGTATTGGAACACACATTTCTAATGCGGGGGGGCGATGATGCCACTCTCACACTTGATGAGGAAAAAGCAGGAAAAAAACCTCGTGAGACGTGCACGGTCTTCCCCGTCTCGACAATGCATGCAAGCAACCTTTGCATCAAGATGGGACAAACATTTCAACCTCATATACAACTTGTAAAACATCATATGCCAACTTTGCAAATAATTCAGTGATTCTTGTATCAGCCAATAAGGTGCCGAATAGCATCCATGCATCTGGATAGAATTTTGCATATTGTGGAAGTCCCAGGATTACTTTTTGGATGAAACTCTCCCTTGATTTGATTGATTCAAAACTAGGTATTACCACCAAAGCATTCAGTCTCTTGCAGACACATGCCTAAAAACCTCCAGGAAAAACATTTGAGAAAAACCTCCATGGAACTTGTTGACCTCCACCGAGGTGCAACTAGCGAAATACTACCCAGGGCAATCGCCGGCGGGGAGCCGGCAAATTTCGGGCCGGGAAATGAGTGCAATGTCGGACTAGTCATCATCGAGCTCGACCTCCAGAGTGCCAAATACATTTAATAGCCACAAGATTTGCAGATAGGGTACATCAAGGCCATGCTGAACCACAGATAAAATTTCAGAGCAACCAGATACTCAGAACATGGTGGATTGAACAAATACTTTTCGGATGACCTTTCTGATAATGGTGAATTTCTCCATTCCTCTCCCTCTCGCTCCTGGGTCTTTGAGTCTAGTGGTTTTGTTGAACAAACAACCTCCAAAACAGGGTAATCATCAACTATACTCCTTCGAATAGGGCAAGCAACCAGGTCGCATCGAACAATTCCTTTTCTACAGATCGAGGTGATTTAATGCACTCTTTTTCTATCCTTGTCGAGACCTTGTCGAGACATTATGAATTCTTTGGTGATATGTTGACCTTTCTATTGAGCAACTCTAACCCCCACTGAGGCTTGTTTCGACGATTTCATGACTAAAAGTCAAGATGATGGTGGTTCTAGTCTGAGTCTTATCCTCGAACACTCTACGGTGCGCTGATGCCGGAGCTTGGCGGCGGCATGTTGATTATGCATTAAGTCCTTGGTTTCAATTAAAAGGTCTACAGCTTTCCAATGAAGGTCTCTTGCCCTTTCCCGATAATCGACAAGAGATATTTACCCAGAGTATCAGCAGTGCTACCTTTCACTCTTTTCCTCTCTCTCTTCATTCGCTTCTTGGGCCGCACGATCTATCATGCAACTGGAGATCACCCTTTCACGTTTCTTCGTTCACCTGTTAAATTGGATAGTCAAGCATGTCTGCTTTTCAGGCATCCTCATCCTCGGGTCATTTTTCAATACGCTCCGCAAGAAAGATTTTTTACTTCTTGTGTTAGAGTTTACGTGCTCGGCAGTGTTCATGGGATGTTTCATGTTCCTACTGAGCAGAGCGCGGACTGCGACTTCGAGGCGGCGCACGATTCACTTGGATGACCTGGAATCTGGGTTTCACATCGGCACCATCGAAGCCATTTCCGTCATGAGTGCATGTCCTATATGCCTCGCCGACGAGATGCCCCTTTTGAACTCACTTGCTCTGGGATCGTCCGTTACTGGTAGTGACAGCGAGAGGGAGCAAACACCGAGTTCAAAGTTCTTGCCTTCCGACCGGTATGTTATCGGAGGGGGGCGATGGGGAAGTCAATGAGGGCCTTTAAGCTGAGGTGAGGTTCAAGAATTTTTCAAGCGGAGCAAAATAAATCATCATGGTCATATATTAATGTCAATGAATTATAGGACTTGCCTGGTTGTTCAGGACCTAGGAGCGCTGTTGTATTTGTATAAACTTCTGATTATGTTCGTACTTCGCAGAGGTTCGTGAACTCCTTATCGAAATTCCGAAATCGAGAGGAGCTGTCGACTGGATACCTACAAGGATCTGTAATACAGAATCAACAGTGCCTTTGTCTTTCACACAAATGAGTTCAAGTGGGTCAATCTTCCATTCGAGACTAATCCCCAATGAGCAGTCAGTACACGCGATAACCTACAACTCCAGGACGAAGTGACTACAGTCCGACAACAAAGATAGTACACAAGAAAAATACTACTTACAAGATACCTTGACCAGAAGTCTCATATGCAAAGAAAACGTAGAAAGAAAACCGTCCAAGAATCTCACTAAAGATGTAAGGAAATAATACAAGAACAATGATGAATGGCCCGTGCTCAGTCCTCATGCAGAGCTTGGAGTAGCGGTGAACAAGGACGCAAAAAAGAGTGAGGTGCTTTCTATGGCTGCAGCTGTTGCTGAAGACTCCGCGACGACAGTTGTCGAAGCTGAACCGAAAGTAGCAGCTGTTTCCGAAGCCGAAGACGCGTCAGTCACAAGAAGAGACGCGGTGAACAGCGAGGTGCTTTCGATCGCTGAAACAATCGAACCTGCCGACGTTGTTGAGACAGTGCTCGAAGCTGCCGCCATTGATGTACTAGCCGCTGAGGCCACCGTCGATACAGAAGCTGAGGAAGCGTCAGTACTAAGTGACGATGCTGTGAAGAGAGATGTGCTCTCAATCGCGGAAACGGCGGCGGATATAGCCGCGGTTGATCCAGCGATCGTATTGGTTGCTGTGGTAGTAGCCTGAAGACTAGACAAGATACTGAGCGCCTCTGAAGGCGAGATAGTCGTAGTCACAATCGCATTCGTACTGGTTGCCGTGAAAGTGACCTGAATACTAGACAGAATACTGAGCGCATCTGAAGGCGAAATAGTTGTGGTCACAGTCGAGTTCGTAGTAGAGGTAGATACTGTAGTAGTACTCGTGCTTGTCCTTGCTGAATCCGAGAAACTGGATGCGGAGGAAGCTAACGTAGCGCTGTATGAAGCAACAACACTCGTACTTGTCAAAGTCGAGAAACTACTGGTAGAAGTAGAGGAAGCAGATACGACGCTGGATGAAGCAGAAGCACTTGCACTCGTCGAGTTTGCAGAACTGGAAGCAGTAGAAGTTGAGTTCGAGGAAGTTGATGTCGATGTTGAATTGGAACCCGTTAAACCACCACTGGCGCCACTAGCAGCAATGATCGATTCTGCAGAACGTTGACTTGTGCAACGAAGAACCTAGCAAAACATTCTGAGTATTTTAGGATAATGAAATCATATGGATGGATAGGTACCGCATCGTTTGCCTTGTTCACGCTAGGAACGGCAAAACAAGCCTGAGTTGCAATACATGCAGCGGTCTTCCACTTTGTACCACTGCATTCTGCAGCCTCACCATTTATGCAGGCAACTTCGCCAGCTACGTGTAAATATAGTCAGAGTTTTATATCTATTCCGTGACGACCAGAACAATCAGTTGCATACTCACAAGTGCAGGCATCACCAGAAGACAAACTCTGGAACGCAGCATTCAGCTGCTGTGCAAGCTGAGCATTGGTCAAAAGCTCCGCAGTGGTAAGAGATTTGACCGGACGACCATGCAGTTGGATCACGGATGACGAAAAGACGATTAAGAAAGCGAGAAAGAGCGTGAACGAGGACATGACCCAGGGTGTTGTATCGACCAGCAGACGTGAAGTGCAATCTCAGGCTCTTCCAGAGCAGGCTGTGCAGGACGAAGAGAAGGAATGAAAGAGCACCCGGCTCGAAAAGTCGGAGCTGTGAAGGGAAAAAGAAAACGGGTAAGTATAGTGGAGGAGGTGTAGCAAAACAAAAATGCGGTCGCCGGGTCATATATCCGTAACCACTCGCAAGACCTAGAACTAGGGGCTCAGAGACAAGAATCTGGCCAAGTCTGAACGAAGTCTGAACCTCATTCTTTAGATAGCTGCTGGATATTTTATAAGGAAAACATTATATTTATCTGGATCAGGTAATGCAAAACGGCGCGTGAATGTAGTACACCACAAAACGAAACCGAGGTCTAATTGAGATCAAGGTAATGATGTTAAGGAGAAATCAAGATTACACCCACACAATGTATAAAAGATACCTTTATTTGACAAAGATTCTACAATCAATTTGACATGGTTTGGATGAACTGACATCGAATCGGTGTCAGATGCCAATGATTTACAGAACTTGTAATGAACATCTTATCTATATTGAGAGTCCCATCACAATGGCCTGCCTTCTATGTTTTGGTAACAGGACAAAGGAGGCCGAATATACAGGAATATGCTTGATTTGTTGAGTAAAGAATGACATGCTCAATTCTTTGTTCAGTGACAGTTGATACAATCCACATAGAAACTATTCTATAGTACTTATTGCACACTCCAGTGAATTTCCTCATTTCCTACATTTTGTTGCACTCTGCTACATATGTATTAATCCAAAAATAATGTCGAAAGGCAAGCAGTCAGCACTAGGTCGGCACTAATCAGTAATGAGAACAATCTCTACAAATCTCCTTTGACTCACCTCGTGCTCATCAGACTGCCCGAAAGTGCCCGAAACATTCATCCCGACTCCTGAAGGCCTGACTCTCAATGCCGTGTACTATATTACTTGTACTTGCTGTTCTTGATCACTCTTGAAGCCATTTGTTGGCTTGAGATATTGTAATTAGGTCGTTAAAACATTGATGCCCGCGAGAGCTTGGTAATAAATACTGGCGAATAGTATTTGAGGTATTGTCGGGGATTGTAGACGTTGACGTGGCATTGAGCTTGGGTCCTGGGAATTTGGAAACGGAACATTTGAAATTGGAAATTAACAAAAATAATTGAAAAATATTGACAGTCGATCCTCTGCACTCCAGGAGACTCCGGGTGGTGGAGGTTGTTGAAAGAGTTTTGAACAAGCATGTGATGAACTAAATCGCATTTTTATTCCATTTTTCGTGTCATGTGGTGAATGGATACAGACAGGGATATGTAGTAGATCAAATAGATGTCAAAACAATCACCAAAACAGCGACTTCAATGCAAGGCCTAAGCTTTATCTACCAAGTGATGTTCTTTTGATATTGAGCTCATAAAATATCATATTGTCCTTCAGGCCTGCCACAAACCAATAACTACCAAAGATATTGATCTGTCAGCAAAGGTCCAATATTGAGCAGATGTTTGTTTCGTTTTGCGGTGTAGGCCACGAATGCGTCCAGGCTTCAAACAATGATGTACATTTTCGATACTGTACTTTGCAGGTCAACCTAACAACTCTCGCGCTTCCCTTGCTGGTCTAGCGATATTTGGCCTTTCACTCGCGCAACTTTCGTGTACTTTTCGCGTTATACTGTCCATCATTCCAAGATTTTCGAACAAATTTGGACCCTTCGAAGTATCCTCCAATGCACTTTCGAGAACCGCGAGTATCACCCGAGAGCAGATCATCGAGTTTGCTGTGCCACTGACGAGGTAGGTCCTGCGAAAATAGAAACAAGTGAGGGGACATTCTACAAGTGGAAGGATCAGGAGACATTTCACGTACTCAACAATAGGCCGCAACAGATCAGGCCATATGGATAACGAGACTACCAGAGTGGAAATCGATTGGACATACGACTCTGAAGGCAGAAACAAAAGTCAGTTTTTCCTTCCACAAAACTCCAATGTAAGAAAGCACCATCATGTGACTCCTTGAAAGCATCGTCGACAATCTCCACGCAAGTCTCTCTAGCCTTTTCACCAATGTTTTCACCTGCACCGTCAATCACATTAGCCAATGCTAGAACCAAGCTTCCTGCGATTCCCTCCTCTGATGTGCGAATACCACTGATCAGTTCTGTAACAACGGGATCTACTCTTGGTTGATTCTTCATGAGAACTCCTAACGCCCTCCCTGCCTTTGTTCTGACTACGACTGAAGCAGGATCACTGGCACTCTTCACGAATGTCCGTTGTAATTGCGGGAAGAAGGGTTTTACAAACAATGGGATGCGTTCGAGCATACTCGTCAGGCCACTGAGGATGGCCGTCTTTACTGCTGGAGGATAGGATGTTGCCTGGGTCGCGACACGGATCAACGGGCCAGTGAAAGGTACAACGAACGGTTTAAACGCTTCAGGTGAAGTACGTTCTACGAGATCGCCGATGGCATAAGCTGCCGCTTCTCGCTGGTCATTACTACCTGTTGTCAAACCGGCGATGATGATTGGCACCATTGGGGCGATTCCCTTGGTAAGACTGAACCCAGGAACATCATGCCCAGGAGCTCCAGCAGACTCGAGATTCCGGTGAAGCGGAACTACAAGTGGTTCAAGTTCGTCCTTCGGTATTGACTTCACGAATACATCCAAAGAGTGTTGAGCAGCAGTGTGTACTTCGACTTCTCTGTCCTCCATCGACGGGATAAGTTGACGTATCCAGTCTACGCGATATATGGAAGTGTCGAGTTCGGTGACTTCACAGAAGATCGCGAAGAAGTTGAGCGCGTTTACACGTCTTCGAGGCGAATCATGTTTGACCCTATACAAACATTAGTACATGTCTGATCTTGATTAACCCTGATGTGAACCTACCAGCCCAATAACAGGAGCATCAGCGTATTCAATCCTTCCGTATCACTGACGGATTCTAACAATGCCCGAAGTGCTTCATCTACAGCTTCTCTCAGCTCGTCATCAGGAGTAGGAGATCCTTCGAGGACTTTTACAATGGCATTAAGGATGGTAGTAAGCCGTTTGCTTAATGCGTTCCCAGCCACAGTAACTAGGGACGCCAATGCCCTAGCATTGAAAACAGTCATTGGGATTGCGGTCAATGTCGGTATGAGGACTGGGAACACAGTGCTTGCACGGACCTAGACAGAGATTAGTATTTGACCTTGAAGAATGCACTGCTACAAACATACACTCATGACCTCTCTCAAAGCTTGCAAAGCCGTGCCTGAACCTTTTCCAGGCTGTCGCAATGCCTCTAATAATGTTGGGATGGTCTCGTCAATCGCTTTGGCACCAATATGTTCTTGCAGAACATCGAACGCTTTTGCGGCAGCCGTGCGAACATCGCCCTCGTCGTCGACAAGGCACTCGCGCACAATGACGATGATGCCTTCTTCGTGGTCTTCCCGCTGAGAATCGGTAGTGCTTTCCCTGAAAATTCAGTCGTTAAATCCCTAGAATGGTTGAAGATGATCGAAGGAAACGGACATGATCTCGGATAACGCAATACAAACACCCTCGCGTGACTTGGGATCAGTTGATGAGGCTTTGGAACGGAGAAGAGGCATAATTTCTGCAAGTATGCGTTCCCCGAACTTTCTGCAAATCTCGGCAATTGTACGACCCGCGGTCTGATAATAATATCAGCACAGGAAGGAATGGATGGACTGGTCCCATACCTCTTGTTGTTCAAATTCAGAACTTGAGCTAAGGAAAATAATCTGGTTGATGAGCTCAGGTAGAATTTCCCTGACTGAGAGAAGGCTCAGTCCAGAGAGTTACAGCAAGAGGAACAAGAGGTCTTACCAGTTCGGGGAGTGTTGTGCACCAAAGCTTTCCAGATTTGTATTGATGCTTGGCGTACGACCACAACGCCATCTTGTCTGACAAGATACAGGGCAGCAAGCAATCTGTCACGGCGCTCAACACCAAGAACTTCAACAAGAGCACGCCTTGAAGCATCTGCCCCGCCAACTTCAGCAGCAGTGTCGTCCTCTTCATCAATATCAGAGGGCTTTCCGGATATACCTGAAACTTTGAAGAGCAACTCTCCAACTAAGGTAATGGAAGCATGCTGAGAGAAAATTAAAAACAGTTTGAGGGCACGTCATGGTAGCACATACACGTATACGCCACCCAGCATCAAACATGCCGCGCTCCAATTCCGGAAGTAGAAGGTCAATGGCTTTGCTAGAATAGTTGGTAATGACCATCCGTCCAGCGCGCATAGCCGCTTCTCGAACGTATTCTTCTGAATCTGAAAGTCCGCTGAGAATCGGTCCAATGATTTTAGGAAGATGGGGTTGAAAGCGGGAACCGAACGTAGCAGGTAGGTAGACCAGAAGAGACATGAAACCTTCCCGAACGGTCGCGCGAGGAGATTGTGCATTGGCAATAATGTCTGGAAGAAGACCTTCTAGACGCTCCATTCCCAGTCCTGAAAGGACTTCACTAAGACCTTGAGCTGCCCCTTGTCTGTCCACGCCAGAAGTGTCCATTTTGAGAGTCCGCAGTAGGCCTGGGACAAGGTCTGGGAAGTGAACTTCACCCATACGTTCTACCAAGGTTCCCAGAGCCTTTGCTGCCGTCGCCCGGGCCTCCGGAACTGGATCAACCAACACCACGTGCACAAGAGGCAGAAGTTGCGAAAGGTATGGTACAAAGTCTTTCGTGTCTGTAAGAGATGCCAGATTACCAACAATTTGGGCAGCTTTTTTCTTCGTATCGGCACCGCGTTCTCGGAGACCCCTCTCGATGATAGGGACAACCTGATGATGCCAATTATCAGATACATAAGAGCTTTATACAGGTTGCGGGCTTACCAAAGCCAGTGACGAGTGGTCAATGTAGTGCATGAACGAAGTTTTCAACAGCCCGGCAAGTGCATTGGGAGTCTTCGCAGGATCAACAAGAGCTTTGAGCAGGACAGGAACGAGGCCTTGAATTTCAGGATTGCTGATAACTTCTCCAAACTGTTTCAAGCTCTTGTTGGCTGCAGCTCGAACTTGTGCATGCGAATCCGTCAAGACCTCGGTCAATCGTGGAATCACGATAGGAAGCGAGAGTGAAAGCTGGCGTGGTGAACAATACGCCATCATACCCAGCAGTTCGATAGACCCCTTCTTTGACCGCCACTGTTTTTCGTCCAATCCAGAAAGTAGTGAAGGAAGGATAAGCTTGACCCCATAACCGGACATGTTCCCCATGATTATGCGAGATGCATCTTGAGTAGCTTCGCGTACGTCCGCTGATGCATCTCCGAATAGTGTTAGCAGAATGGGTAGAATGAATTCAATATAGGGCTCGAATAGACGTGCAAGAGTGTTTGATAGCGTTTCAATTGCAAATAGGACTCCTTGTCGGGATTCATAACGCTTCTTGTCCTCGCTGGCAGCGCGAAGTTTAGTGACAATTGAAAACTCCTTCATTCCACCGATACCAGTGCCCTTGATTACGCCAGCAAGACCATATGCAGCGCCACGTCGGCTGGCATATTTGGGAGCATTGAAGAGATCCTCTAGGAGGCTGTCAACCAAAGCAGGTACTTTGGGACGCATGAAGTTAACCAGTGGGGAGAGACATTCAGAGACAGCGATCTGGACTTGCTCTGATGGCGTTTTGAGAGCTTCAACGAGTCGTTCCACAATATTGGGAATACGAGCATCAGAGGCATCCAAGTGGCGAGCAACACGTCCGAAAAGTATGACCACCGCTTCCTTAATATGATCACCTGTTTCAGTCGCAGAGCTAGGTGTGCTAAGATGCTCTTCAAACATGGCAATGAGAGGAGCAATACAAGAGTGTCCATGGAGGTCAATTGTGATTGTCCCAGCAGTCAGCATGCTTCTCCGTACCTCTGGAGTACGGTCTCCAAGTGCTTCATCCTGGATCAGAAAGAGGAAGAACGGCACAACTTCGGCCTCGATAAGGAGCGGGGAAAGCAGCTGGAACGCGCGCGAAACGGCCACCCGAGCTTGCCAAGGATCGGACTGCTCAAGACTTTGCGCTATGACCATACCCTAGAAAGACGATTAGTGGACGATGACGAGTAGATTGACTGTGGCCTGACATATTGATCATATTCTGGCGCTAATATCCTGGCTTTATCGCGATAGTAGTTTTTGAGAATGGTCATAGTTTCGACGATAGTTTGAGGCCAAAGTTCGACAGCTTCTGATATAGCGGCGGCGGCGCTTGATCGAACGTACACATTATCGTGCCCTTTATACGCATTCAAAACGGTTTGAACTTGTTTTCAATAGCCCGAAAACGTACCCAAGTAATTCAGTAATTGCGTCATGAACGATCGCGGTACATCCAGGCCGTTGTCCTCCCAGATGTGACGGGCGAGACGTGCATTTTGTTCATCTTCATCTTGGCAAGCGATCCAAAGCTCCGCAGACCAATCGAGGTCGGTCAAATCAAATGGCTATAGCAAATCATCAGAACCATGAACCACATATATATCATTGCGTACTTGGAGAGCTTGCAAACAAGAATTGCGGACGTAAACCTCTTGAAAGAGTGTTCCACGCACGAGAGTTTCAATCTCTTCCTTCAGTGCTGAACCGTGAATAGATTCTCCAAGATCAACTAGGGACGAAGATGCTTCTTTACTAAGCTTAGGTTGAAGGCGAATGATGTGAATCAAGAGTTGAAGGGTCTGCTTGCGAGGAAACGCCATATCTGAAACTTGAGTACACGGAGTCAGATAATGACAACCGCAGCGAATTCCAGTTTTCTCACATTCACCACAGTGGAACTTGATAATATCCTGGGTCAAGGAGACTTGTTCCAGCTTCTCTTCGAGCTCCTCAGTAACTACACCTCCTTCCAAAGCGACATGATTCAAAAGCGGAAATATGTAGGAGAACGTGGCAGAATCGAACGGGACATGTTCCGAGAGAAACCGAACATGATGTAAAACCCGAAGGACAAGCTCTGTATAGTGATTTTTCAGAAAAATCGATAAGCCGCCAAGAAGAGCACGTACGACTCAATGGCTCCGCTTTGAGGTCTTCGGGCACGACGTTCTCTCTCAAGCATCGCAAGGTCGCTATTCCGATCCACTTGCGAAATGTATCCAATCTCTCGGAGCAACATTGAGCAAGGCGCTGTGATAGTCTCTTGTTAGCCATCATTTCAATTGACGCAACTTGAAACGACATACCAAATACGTTTCAAACGCCAGTTCGCCCACAAGCAAATATCCCTTAGCAAGCGCACCGTCTAGCAGGAGCGTCGAAATTGGAGATACATACTTGCGGAACTCATCCACAGACGTCTCCATCAGGCTTCTCACTAGATACAACCCGCGTATTAACTTGAAATGCACATCATTCACTTTTGCGCGAATTTGGCTTTCCTTTGCAACTTGCGCTTGCACCAGTGCTTGTTGTTGCTTGGTCAACGTAGAGGTTTTTGCTGCCTTTGCCTTTTTGTCTGCAAGAGACTTGCGCAGCTCGTCCTCCCATTTGTTGATCTCACTGTCTTTGCCTTTTTTGTCTCGTACATCGTCCTTGGTAAAAGATATAACTAAGGGAAGACATAGTGTGTCAGTGATTGCAACTCAAGATTAATGAAAGAAGACGAACCATCCACGAATGCTGTTCCCTCTGGTGTCGCCCAGATCCCAAACTCATCTTCAGTTAAAGAGCTCAGGACATCCAGGTTGATATCTTGTCTCAACTGCTCGAGGATTTTGGGAAGTATGTCACCAGGTGAAACAAACGCAAGGGTTGACACAGCCCGGTAACAAGCTTCAGGAAAACCTGACTGAATTGGAAAAAAAAAATGTTCAGTCATTTGAGGGTACATATGGCTGGAACGAACCTTTGTATCAGAGAGAGAGGCATCCAGAACCAGCTTGAGGAGCCTGGCTAAATGTTTCCCGATCACCTCTCTAGGATCTATATCTGCCTTTTGACACAAGTCAATCCACGTTTGGTGTGATGACCCACCTACAGGAACGGAATGAAATGAGAGATAGATGAGCAAGAGGAAGACTCACAAACGAGCGCATGATTCGCTACGATTATGGAATCCACCACTGCATTCTCCCTCACAGCTAAATCAAGTTCCCGTCCAGATGCCACAGTACTCAAGAGCAACGCAGAAAGATGAGAATGCTTGTTCCAAGGTTTATCCCCAGTTATTGAGCTTGGTGCTCCGCGCGATAAGAACGCAATAATGGCATCCCGGATGACACTGTTAGCCAAATTGGGATAGAGCATGACTATGGCTTCTAGGGAGTTATAAACATCTCGTCGTATTGAGTGCGAAACACCGTCAAGTGCAAGGTGTAGGAACACCGATCCAAATTGAGTCCTGTATGAAGGCAAAGGTTAGACAATAACATATTAAAGTGTAATTGCTAACCTCAAGGCCTCACTCTTCGAGATCTCGGCATTGAAATAAACTACAGCAGCCTCACAAGCTCTCAAAAGCCAAATCTCGTCATTAACATCCGTTGCCTTTTGATACACCTTATCCCATAACAGAAACGACGGTTTTACACCCACATTCGAAATGCCATGCAGCACCGGATTTTTTGCCACGAAATCATCGAACTCCCCCGACTTTGCGAGGGGGCCTAATAACAAAGCAATTGCGATGTAAGCCTCCAAAACGCCTCCGGAGGCATTCAAAGGATTAGCGGCAACGTTTTTCAACGTGGTGTTTAACGCCGGCAAGATAGCTTTGGTAAACTCCAACGTGGCACCGGTGTCAGTCGTTTTAGTTCCACTCCATAAAGCACTCCCCGCCATCAAGCAAAACGCATGCCGGATGGACGGTTTGATACCCCCCATTTCTTTTGAAATGAGCCCCGTCACTTCGGGTGTGAGAGGTTTGTTATTAGACAGTAAAAAGCTGATGTGGGAGGGAAGTGCATCCGCTAGGATCATCACTGCACCTTCGTAAGTCTCTTTCGCAAGGAGAGGTACGGCAGTCTGAACTAGAGTTTCGGAAATTGCTGATGAAGGAGGCAAAGATGCGAGCATCGAGTACAGCGCAACACGGTGATCAGGTCCAGCGGTTTTGCTGGTCGTTGGAAGCGCGAGTATTTCAGAAACAGCGAGGGAAAAATCTGAATCACAATCGGGGCTTTTGGTATTGGTAGATACGAGAGATCGAAAGAGCGAGACTGAAGATGTACGGATATTAGGATTGCTGGACTTGGCACTATTGATCGAATAGGTGAGGATACGTTTGAAAGAGTCAGTAGATAATGAGTGAGAATATGTTCTGAAAAATTTCGACAGAACTGGAAAAAATTAAAATCAGTGTTTGACTTTGATTTGTGTAGATGAATCACCATCTAGGGAGTATTCTGGAGAACGAAGGACTGCTTTGTCGGCAGTCGGCAGTATCGATGTAGTAAGCTCTTCGTCGGTGACGAAGTATTGAATAAAATCCTCGATAGACGTCTAAAAACGTATGTCAGCGAGTCGTTTCGAATCATGGCGGAAGTCTTACTAGTAAATGCTCTGATACCGGTGACCTTGTCATTAATACAGAGCCAGTGTACAGCGTGATTATTTGAGACTAAGGGCCAAATGAGAGATGATACAAATAAACAAGACTAGCTCGCACTTTCAGCCACGAAGGGAGCCTCTCAGCTGGTTCTTCTTTCACATTCTTCAGGCGGACAAGAACACTCACAGCAACGCCGATAAGTTGCATTAACCGCAAGGGGGTTTGACTGTCCTTGATATGAGCCAACAGTGTAGATATAAGAGTTGGGATTATATCACCAGCCTAGATCAACAGATCGAGAAGCTGAATCTACATTGAATGGAAGGGAACATACTGAGCGTAAGGCACGTCGAACGCGGACAAGTGCACCCTTCTTCAGAGACGGTTTGGCACGATCAGAGTCGTACACCATATCCAGTAGTATGGCCATCGATCCAACAAGTGACTTCCAGGATAGAGTTTCGATGAATTTCGGATTAGACTCTAGGCATACTGTATATAGCCCGGAACACCACCCAAGCAAGACAAACAAATTGGAAGGCGCGTATGAGCTGCTCACAACGTTCAGTAAGTGTACGATTGGATCATTATTGCCATCCGTACCTCGACGATCCACGCTTAGCGAAATGCGACACTTCATTCGATATCCATCCTACAACCTGCTCTGCAACCCCCATTTTCTGCTCATCAGGTGGACCGTCCTCCGTGCCACGGAGTTCGTCCCTTTTTACTAACACCATTCCAACATCCTCGACCGCTTCTCTTGAAGGACTGTCAGAGTATCTCGGATATGTCAAAGTTAAGAGCCTGAATATGTCCATGAGCTGCGATAGTGTCAGATCTGAAAAGTTTCAATTCCAGTCGATACGTTGAAAAATAACATACATACCTCCGTGCTTAGCCAAAGCAGACAACTCGTCGCGGAGAAAAGAGAGCCTTATGCTGGTCTTACTATCCATCAAAATTTTTTGCGCTGCGATCATTGAAAGTGACCAGTCTTTCATGACTTGATCCCTTTGCCACGAAGAGTCTGATGAACCAGAGCCATCATCGTCAAATTTTCCAGCCGACGACAGCCAAGACTGTACATCCGGTTTACTCATCGGCCCAGCGTTTTGATCTTTGGCCTTGAGTTTAGACAGTCTGACTTTTCCGGACGCCGTATTGAATCAGACGCGTTTGATCTGACCCAAGGTGTGTGCTGACAATGGATATGAGGGATAGAAGTGATTTTGAAACGTGGTTTTATGGAAGGAAAGAGTCAAGTTCTGTTCCACTGGCGAACACGAGCTTCCGGTGCCGTTAGGCGCAGGGTTAGGCGCGCGAAATTTTTCTGTGGAGGTCAAACTCCCACGACTAATTCTCTGTACCAGACAACCAACCTGCAGCAATGTCACGCAGTAATGGTAGACCAGAGCCAGAAGTCATCATGAATGTACGCCACCAAGCTACAGTCTTCACCCTCTGTGATATCAAATAATCTCATTCTCAAGTTCAGTGATGGTTACTCTTACTCTAAAGGCAAACTCGACTCCGCGTGCTTTGCGATACTGGAGAACGGACCAGTAAAGGCTGTAAAGGACTCAAAGCCCGCTCCAAAAAAAGAAGATATTGACCTCATCGTGCGTGCTCTCCCTTACTCGTATTTGTGTATGAATTCATACTCGTTTCAGGTGAATGAATTCGAAATTTCTCGAGCACGAGCCGAAAGAGCCCTCTCGGACAACGACAGGGATGTCGTAAAGACTATGCATGCGCTCATCAATCTTCAGCAATGAACACAGCGCTTTTTTGGCAGAGGTTAAGGAATCAAACCATGTACATTATCGTGACCACATATTCGGAAAATGCGATTTTTGTTTACTTATCATCTACTTCATGGAACTCCATGGACAGTCATACATTCGACAAGCTTTCAATCAGATCTTCCGCAATATAGAGGATCTTCCTTTTTGTCTTGGCTGCGCTGCATCTCTTCCTTATTGCTGATCATGAGGTGATCTATGTCGCTGAAGTAAACGTTCGCATTGATATACAGTCAACCGATTCTGGATGGATATTGATGGTGTTCGTGCCTTCGAGTATATCCGAGTCTGGTGTCATTGGTCTTCATATTTCTCCTCTTGCTAGTGCATCTGCGACCGCAATAAACTTATGTTCGACTCCACATCTTTGTCTGAACTGATTCTATAAAGAGTGAGCTATCTGCGGCTTCTTTTTCCTTTGAACTGAATTTGACAGATGTTTATTGCAGATAAGTCAAACTCGTCAGATGCAGAAGTAATCTCAAGAATTTTAGAAATATATCTACGCTGTAACTTGCTTGGTTAGGTTTCTCGAATTGTGATACGGTGTAGTTTTCCAACACAATTTCACTTCTCAGCCTGACTTGTCACCTGTCTGCCCACTGCTCCAACTTCATCTCACTCTGATTCATTGACCTACTCAACTATGATGCCCAACTACTCCAATGTTATCTCAAAAGATGTATGAAGTACTTGTATTCCATGATATTCCCTGATCTGACATCTGCAAAACCTGGATTGTCAGCTGATACTTTGGGGCATGAGGAAGACAAGAATTGGGAAAGGACTTCTTGCTGCTCACCTAGATGATGGCAGCAAGCAAGAGATGCACTGCAATCTGTAACCAATACCAATGTACACAGATGTACACTCATCACGTCCGTATTAATTTCTCCTTGTCCTAGTGCTCCCCTGCCATATCAAACACTTACGCTAGCCATGCACAAGCTCACGAAGCATGAATGTTTGTATTTACATATGGACAAACATGATCCAGTGAAAGACTTATCCATCTCTTTCATCTTCCACTCAATCATACTCAAGATTCAAAAACCATTTGCATACACTGAAAGACACTACTTCTTGAGCACAGCAACAAAGGTTTCCTCTTCTGCCTAATTCCTCTGCATGTTCCAGTCGGACATAGTACGTATACAATAGCAACCTATCTCGGTCTTCATGCCTGATTTGCTTGTGCTAGAAGCGAACTCCAAAAGGGCCACACAGGTCGCACCTCAAGGATCAGATGGGAAATTGATACTATGACCGTACGGTGGTGTTCCTGCAGGTTCCTGCCCCTTCTCGTGCTGAAGCCTGGCATTGAAAAAGTGAGTCGGGCTTTCAAAGAACTGAATTCTTCCTCGCAGAATTATGAGGGAGATCCTTTGAGGCCTTGGATTTACCGGGATTCCCCACATGCAAAATCCTCCAAGATCAGCGGAAAAAGTTCCCCGGATCCCTTCTTCGAAATTCTGATCTGTGGATGCACTCTTGGTTTTGCATAGATTGTTTTCATGTCATAAGTTGAGGGGTGGTCTCGATTGCAGATACTAGGCTAGGAACAATAGGATAGATACTTACTCCAGACCCGTGTGTATATTCAATCTCAATTCGTGATCAATAGTGCGACCGGCCCTCAATCACGACGATTAAAGGCTGGCCGCTTACGTGTCGCTCCTTCATCCCCTCTGCGACTTTTTGCAACATCGTGTTTCTAGTTGCGCGACGTAGTCTGTCGTGAGGCCCTCGCAGGAGATGAAGTTATGGTGCATGGCATAGACTGCACCTCCGTATCCCCTTGCTGTTGCTTTGATACAATAGTGGGGTTCGTTAGAGTGGTGTACATACATATTTTTTTGGAAGCCTCGATGATAGAATCAAAAAAAGTCCGTGATACATAGATACAATAGCTGCAGTGCAGAAGAGAAGTTAGAGTGGCCGTGAACTTTGATTTTGTCAAATGGGATTACTCATTACCCAAGCCCAAATTCATAATTAAGTACTCTTGGTCCTCTTGGTCATCGTAAGCTCTTGCTCTTGACCTTAACATCCCTACATCCGAGATGCCCTACAGATTATCCGCCACTCTGAAGGCTCATACTTCCGATGTTGGTCTGGTTGTACCTTGCTGCACATACGTCCCTCATTCGTTGATGCTTTAGGTACGCGCCGTGAACTCCCCCACAAACGATATGATCTTGTCAGCATCGCGAGATTCGACAGCGATCTCGTGGCAGAAGTCTTCTTCGCACCCTAACTTCACGCCTGAAACGGTCATTCGCGCTAGTACACGATACGTCAATGCAGTGGCTTATATTTCCCCGACGCCGGACGCCCCGAAAGGTACTTTGTCCTTTGTGATCAAAGACAATCGTTTTGTTCTAACTGTTCGTTGCAGGCTATGTTGTAACAGGTGGCCAGGATGCTATCATCAATGTGTTTTCTCTGTCCTCGTCGAAGGAAGACCCAGATTTTTCTCTTCTGGGTCATTCAGAGAATGTTTGTGCGTTGGACGTTACGCCCGGCGGTACGATAGTATCTGGTTCTTGGGATCGGTGAGTCTCGAGCCTTCTGATACTCGGTCGTTCGAAGTTCTTTACGATGAATCCGTAGTACCGCTCGAGTTTGGAAGAACTTTAGTTTGGCGTATGAACTGAAAGGACATGAGCTGTCTGTATGGGCAGTTTTGGCAGTAGACGAAGAACAGACTTTGACTGGTGAATGTGATTTCAATGCAGCATGAACCTTCCGCTAACTGCGACCTCAGGATCTGCGGACAAAACAATCAGACTCTGGAACCAACATAAGTTGATCTCAACATTCAGAGGCCACCAGGACGCTGTCCGTGGATTAGCGCTGATACCAGATTTGGGTTTTGCGTCTTGCTCAAACGACAGGTGCCCTCATAGATTTCATCCGTCGGCCTTTTTCTGACCAGCTGTTTGACAGTGAAATACGGGTTTGGACACTTGGCGGCGATCTCATTTATTCACTCTCAGGGCATACATCTTTCGTATATAGCCTGTCTATTCTTCCGTCTGGTGGTATAGTGTCCGGAGGGGAAGACCGTTCGGTTAGAGTTTGGAAAGGTGCGTATATCATTATGCATTCTCCACTGTAAAATGAAGTAATGAATATCTCAGACGGAGAATGCTCCCAGGTTCTCGTTCACCCAGCTATATCCGTGTGGTCGGTTTCTACGATGCCCAATGGCGACATCGTAAGCGGCTGTAGCGATGGGGTCGTTCGTGTGTTCACCGAAGTTGAAGATCGCTGGGCATCTCCCGAAGACTTAAAGGCTTATGATGATATGGTTGCCAGTCAAGCCCTTCCATCCCAGCAGGTTGGTGACATAAAAAAGAGTGATCTAGCAGGCACAGAAGCCCTCAACGCGCCAGGTGAGTTTAAGTCGAGTTTAGGTGCCAAAGAAAATTTACGCTTGTTGCTATGAAGGGAAGAAACCAGGGGATACCAAAATGATCAGAAATGGTGACATCGTGGAGGTTTACCAGGTACTTCCTATCGCTCAATCTTCCTTTGACTGTCCATCTCAATGATTTCTTTCAAAAGTGGGATGCGGATAATACTACTTGGCAGCGGGTTGGAGAGGTCGTTGATGCCGTTGGGCAGGGTAGAAAACAATTATATCAGGGCAAAGAATATGACTATGTCTTTGACGTGGACATTCAAGATGGTGTTCCTCCTTTGAAATTGCCGTACAACGTTACAGGTAAGTTAGTTCAATACACAATGGATATACAAGTCTGATCATCTTTGTAGAAAATCCTTTCACCGCTGCCCAAAGATTCCTTCAGACTAATGATCTTCCGCTCTCTTACATCGACCAAGTTGTCAATTTTATCGAGAAAAACACCGCCGGCGTCAAGCTTGGATCAAATGAAGAGTATGTGGACCCCTTTACAGGTGCGATACCCTCGTGCGAGATGTGCTACCGTGTATTTATTCAGCTCTTGTACCTAACCCTTTTAGGTGCCTCAAGATATCGAAGTGGCGGCAATTCAGTACAGACTACAAATTTAGGACCTTCAACTTACGTAGATCCATACACAGGTGCCTCAAGGTACAGTGGTAACTCTGCAGCACCTTCCGCGGTACCTCCAGCCTCTTCTGAGTATATGGATCCTTTTACTGGTGCCTCTCGATATTCTGGCGCACCTCCGTCTAATCCTCCCACCTCGGCGTCTCCAAAGCGAATTCCGATGGTCTGAGATCTTTTCGCTGTGTTTCAACTAGGTCCCTTGAACTTTTTCCCTCTAGGCTGCGTGGACCCTCTACAAGCCCGCTAATGTCCCTTTAATGAGACAAAAAACGTTCGAAGTCGATGGAAGGTTACGGGACGAAATAGTAAGCACTTTGCTATCTCCGAAGAGTAAGAGAGTAGGTTGTGTGACTAATATGGATGGTTACAGTCTACGTCCTCACTTGCTATGTATCCTCAAGAGCTTGCGTCCCTTGAAGAAACTTTTGCTTATCTGACACATATCACCGATCCCAAATCATCAAACTCGAATCTCCCAACTCCTACCGCCTCGAATGTAGACGCCATCATCCAAATTATTCAACGATGGCCCTCAGCGGCGCTCTACCCAGGTACGATGGCCTCAATCTTATTGACTGTACTTATCTTACGGAAATCTTGTAGTCTTCGATCTCAGTCGTCTTGTTGCCGCATTTTGTCCGGGCGCCTTTGACACTCCTGCCCTGAAGAGCCGTTTCATACAAGCTCTCATTACTGCAGGAGAATGGTCTTCGACATGGAATCTGCCTCTTCAAAAATCAAGAGAGATTAATCTAACATTGGCTTTGAAGGCATTAGCGAATATGTTCCAGGAGGGCACAAAGCTGGACGAGCCCTGGGTTAACGAAGTATGTGTTTCTGGTAGTTTTTACGTCTTTGCCATGTTGATGTATTTGGTTTAGGTTCTCTCTGCTTTGAGCCTGTTACCATATGAAGTATTATCGAAGGTCCAACGTACCTGCCTAGCCACTATTCTCTTCAAGTACGTGCATATTCTCTTGAGTCTATTTTATCTCATGCATTTGCATTACTTGTAGCATATCCTGCACGCAACATAGCTCACCGCTTGACACACCCCAGCGTCAGCGCTTTTTTGAACTTGCTTTACAGGTGAATAACTAATCACATGTGGCCGATACATTGATTCACTTGATTGTTCATTTTAGAATTTGAAGAACGAGAGGGCAGATTCAGAGACAGTTTATCGGACGCTGTTCGCGGTAGGAAACGCTGTGAGTCATTTCCTTCTTCGTCTCACAACGACTGTACTTATTTTCTTTATTACCAGTTGTACACTATGAAGTCTAGTGGAAACCTATTGGAGCCGAGGCAGAACCAAGTTTTGGTCAAAACTCTGCCTTCTATTTCCCAAACCTTTGGAAGCGAGGCTCGTGTTCAAGACCTGACCGGTGAAGTCACCAGCTTGTTGTGAAATTTTGACAATGTATGTTTCCACATTGTGCATATCCATAGATATTCATTCCAAAATTTCCGAATTCTCCATCACTCTTGGATTCTTCCTTGGGCTTCGGTTGATTGCATGAGGTGCATATCCAGACACATAGGGCTTTCTGTGACATTAGACTTTGATGAATATATGTTGTACATATGTACTAAAGCCACGGACAGCAGCAGTCTTTGTGATTACGACTAAATAATCCTCTGGCATAATTATGAGGTTATAGCAACAACATGGCTTGCCAAGATAAATGCCGGAGAGTCGTCAGTTTCTCCGGCACCGAGGTACCTGTTGTCCCTGGGACCATGGTAGGAAATGACGATAAAGTCAGTCTACTTTCAGCGTGCTCTGAGTATGTACTGTACGAGGCTTTCAATCAGGTGATCCAGTAGAAGCGCTGCTGGAATCAATTTGTGTGAGCCGTGGTTTCGGCGGTCTACCGCGTCCACGACCTGTTTGACTCTGACTCTTGATCATTACCTTCGGAAGTGGCTTAGTGGAAGGAATGGATTCGTAAAGTATGCTAAAACGCTGTCTGCCTCGACGCTTGCAGGCATCCCAAAACACTTGGGCGATTGCCTTGAGAGCCCACCGTTCAGCGAAGCGACGTGTTTCTGGAAAGTGCTCTTCAACCTGGCGATGATTAGTACCATGAGCGAAGGAGAGCGTAAGCCAAGTAAGATATTAAAGCCACGGAGACGAACCGCGGAATACGCCCGAGCAAGTCTTTCTGGCTTCTGCGCCCTCCAGGGAACGGACCAGTCAAATTCTACGGCAAAGTTTTCTCTGACACACGTCTAGCATAATGGAAACGGTAAGTTCATACGAACCATATGGGTATGTCAAAACATAACGCACCCGTAAGTAATTCCATCTCTTCTTGTCGTATCCAAGAGCTTGTCGAATATCTTTCATAGGGACCTTGTAAGTGGGGATCGAGTAAGGGATAGAGCCGGCTGGAACGTTGTCTTCGGCCTCTAAGTCAGGTTTGAAGTCCCTTTCCGTTCTCCGGTAATAGTTGCGTTGAATACCATACTGGTAAGCTATTTGATTGATAGCCCACCGATCAGCAAAGCGACGTGTTTCTGGAAAGTGTTTCTCTACCTGGAGTAAGTAAAGATATTAGTCGGTTCCAGTGGAAGTATGAAAGAAGCCAAGACGCACGGCGGTGAATACCGGGGCAATTTGTTCGGGATTTTGCGCGCGCCATGGTACCGACCAGTCAATCCGTGCGGCGGCCAGGTTGTCTCGGACACAACGCTTGAATTATCTATTGGTCGATACTACACCTTCGATGAGAAGACCTCTGCACGCACCCGTAGATCATACCACTTCTTCTTGTCATATCCAATAGCCGTCTGAATAACCCTTGTTCTAATTTGAGCTCTTCGACTAGGTCGAGGAATAGATTGGTATGAGAAGTCGTCTACGGTGGGCATATCATTATGGTTGGTTTTCTCAGAAATATCCATCGCGGCAACCGCATCTTCATCCAAAGTGCTGGAAAATTGGCGGAAATTCTGAGCGCAGTTCTGACCAGACGACTGCAGGAGACCAATGTATCGAGTACTTCTGTAGCGTAACATGAGGAACAAGGAAACTTGGGCGGAAAGACTAGAACGTGCATGGTTTTTCTGTATTTTGATATACATTCTAACTTCGAGTTCGTGCTTAGCCTGAGCCGTAAATAGGGCCTTGGGGGCATCAGCTGTTAAGGTAAGTAGGATGATAAATTCACACGATATAGAACCTCTCTTACATTGACAAATTTCCTTTCCTTTTCGTGTCTCTTCAAGAACATGCCTGGCTCACAATTGCCTCTCAAATATCTGCAAGATATTCAAGAGCAGTAAAGCAAGTCAGAACATACACACACGATAAATAAGCATGCATTCGCATGCGTCTGCTTCGGAGGGGGGCGCTCGGCTCTATCTGCTCCAAGTATGGCTCACATTTGGTCACATTTGGTATTCACTTCAAGATTCTAGTTTTGTATCGTTTTGTTGGTGCTGGGACATCTCCATGTTCAGTAAGTTACCAAGAATACGACTTCGCGGGATCTGCGAATATGATAGAAATGATAGAATTTTTGAGCTGCAGATTGAAAGGTATCCTTGGAGCATGCTAAAATTTTGCCCGCCAACGGTAATCCAATATTCGTCCATTGTCTAAGATGTCCTTCCCTTCGATGGTGGTTTCTAAGTGGACACGCAGGAGACAAGGGCAGGCAACGAGGTACTCGAATTATAACTGTCTTTGGGGGAGCTGGTCGGTTCCCCCGATTGCTACTACAAACCGAGGTAGAAGGACCAAGTAGGAGCAATAGTCATGAGAGCAAAGCGATAATCTCTATGCAAAGTGGAACTTGATTATATCATTTTCAGCCGAAGCCCTCACTCGGGCTTTTGAGGCTTGACCCTCCGATAGCTACGAGTTGTGAGCATTTTTCCTTTACTCAGGTCTGTTTCTAGTGATTTCTACAATTTTTTACCCCTTGTTCTCCTGTCCAGCACGCAGTTCGAACTTCAGTTTATACTGCTATCCTTGACGCCTATACATACGCATCACATGGATTAGATTTCGTAGCATAAAGCTATCTCAATGTCCGCAACGCGGGCGGCATACTCTTAGTAATGTCCAAGGGAACTGTGGGGGAAAGCCTTTGATTTTAGGATTCTGTTCAGTGTCATTGTCGTCAAATCTCCATCCGAGCCCGATCACGTTGGTGCCTTCCCTTCTTATCCAAAATGCGATAGCCTGTTCCCAATGAGCTTACAAGCAACGTAACGCCTGTGAAGATAATGAGGGGGCCCTGCTCAAAAAGTTGAGTTGATGCAAGGCAAGAGGCGTCGTATTGCCTTACATATCCTTCAAACCCATATGCAGCATGGGATTTTTCTGTCAAATACCATGGGTGAAGCAACCCAGATGCTATAGGAGCCGCCAACACGTTCCCAATACCTCGCCCTGCGGAGGATCTTAAGCAAGCAATTCAAAGTAGTGCAAATTTCTCGACACACCAGCTATAAAGATACCCATAAGAGATGAGGCTTGACGAGGGTCATCGCCATCGGAGGTGGCTACGAATCGAGGCCACAGTGCACTCCAGCTTGGTGCGAGGAAGCCGTAAACACAGGAGAAAACTAAGAGGGGGGACAGGCTCTCGGAAAAACCCCAAAGGAAGAAGACAGCGGAAGCGGAGCCCAAGGAAGAGATTAGAATAGACCACTGAACATCAAGAGCGTCTGAAAGCCATCCTAAAAAGATGAGTCCCGGGACGGATGCACCTATGTGAAGGATATGAATAGGCAACATGAGCTTTCTGATCTTCGGAAATATTTGAACTGACCGTTTAGGAAAGAAAGCGCAAGAGTTCCTGATGTTGTTCCGAGGTTCAAATCGGAAGCGAAGGCTAAAGATATCATGAAACTTAACGATGTATACAAGGAGTAAGCATTGTTGCGTACTCGGAAGATACAAGGAAGGTAGGAAACTTCCCAATCCCTGAAAGATGTTCGCCGCAAACAGAATCCAGAAGGGACTAAATGTCAAAAATCTGGTGTTAATACTTCGTATATCCACGACGTGTGCTACAGGGACTCGAGGCTTGATGAACGGCAAGCAAGGTATTGATAGGATAAGGAAAGCAACAGCCTATAGAGAAAGGAAAAATCAGCACTGGGGAATCGAGAGTTAGATAATATCATTCTGACCAATGATAGCAATGTAGCTCTTCGACCATATCTGTTGAGGAGGGTTTCAACAACGAAGGGTGTTATCACACCCCCTACGCCTACATGGTCCTACAATGAATCTCTGGCAATCTGTGGTATTTGATGTATGTTTTACCTGTGCCAGAGTATATCACCCCGTTTGCCTGGAGAACGGTAATAAATAGGAGAACTAGGGAGACTCCAGCAAGATCAAAATGCGTACCATGCCCTTTCTTACGGAAAACCACTCGAACAGATACGTTGTCATAGGAAAATAGAGAAGACCTGTGGTTATGAGCAATGCGTGTATACTACAAGGGGTAGAAATCGGACATACTTCCTCCGACAGAGTATATTATACCCTGCGTGAGAATCAAATGCCAAAATTTGTTCGCATAGGCTGCGCCGACTAATCCAGACACGCAAAGTATGACTCCGAGAATCATGGCGTTTCGTTTGTGCCAGGGATACCGATTAATGATAGGTATGATGACGGGAGAGGTGAGATAAAGGACACCACTGGATAGTGACCCGACAAGAGCAAGTGAACTAGAGGAATAATGCTGGAAATCGGGGTCTGTAGCATAGAAGTTGAGGAAGACTCCATAAGAAAAAGGGAATGACCTATGAATATTTTACATGTACAAGTCAAGTCATTTGTACTTCTCCCAAAGTCGCAACATACCAGACTAAGAGTTCGACGAACCACGCGCTGACAAGGTATGCCCAAGCGTGGAAGCCGCTGTCCTAAAGTTATGTTATAAGTTGTAATGAGTACTAAGATCTAATGGAGATCGTACCATTGGAGGAAGGGAGACCGCATTTTCCGGTTCATGTTCGAGTATTGGTCTCGGTGAGTCGGATATTGACAAGGGCACCGATCCGGCATGCAGAGTCTCTTGTTCAAGGAATACAGTAGATTTGGACCAGTCAGAATCATTAAGAATTTCACTGTGGTATATTGATCAACAGTGTACCATCCGGCACGTCTAATTTGATTACTTGACCTACCGAGGATCATTCGAAGCTGAAGTAGAAGGAATTGTGGAAAGGTTCTGAAGTTCCATGCTGTTCGTATTTCGTCTTGGAGGGTCCGTCATCGTCAAGGTTGGAGTTGGAAAAAATATTTTCGTGACTCGACACGGTAAAAAGTTACCAACGGTTGGCAGGCCCCCAGAATCTCCTGCGGAACCCCACCCGGCCTGACGCCCTAATTGACGCTACGATTTTGCCATGATTGACGCTATTTCGGACCAGGATCGTCACGTGAAATCGATTTTTTTCCCAAAATTTCCTAAAAAATTCAAATGTTGATGTTCTTTTCCCAGTGCTCAAAAAAAAATTGGCTCGGTGCTGGTGCGCCGACTCCTGCCGACTCGAATGACGCTATAAACGGACAAGGACTAGGGATTTTTATTGAAAATGACGCTATTTTAGGACCAGGAAATCGCCAAAATCGGGTCCAAAATGACGCTATTTCGGGTGGGGTTCTGCAGGAGATTCTGGGGGCCTCGGTTGGCGCCCTGATTGCCGCGGTTAGGTATTCGGGGTTCGGAACCGCTGCACCGTGGTTGTCCGCGACGATCAACCGGATATGCTCATTGCAAGAGTTTACATCCTTCGACACGGGGAAACGGACGAGAATAGAGCGCATATCATTCAAGGACAACGAGATACATTGTTGAATGAGGCTGGGAAAAGACAAGCGGCGATGGCGATAGGTGTTTTCAAAGATGTAAACCTAGATACTGCCTTCACCAGCGATTTGCAAAGGGCAGCAGAAGTGAGTGATTTCATTCTTATTGTTTGGGAAATTTCTTGACGACTTATATTGTGTAGACCGCTGAAATTATATTGAAAACTCATCCCAGGCGCGACCAGATCACATTGATCAAGGAGAAGAGGCTCCGGGAACGTGTAAGTGCTCACTGTTATCGATAGAAATAACGACTTAACTATATATTCAGTGTCTGGGAAGGTTAGAAGGGAAGCATTTGTCCGAGAGACGAAACCAAACTGGTGTAGACGAAACGGCTGAGAGCGTGGCATCATTCTTGGACCGTGCCCTGTCTTGGTGGGATACGGATATAGTTCAGGGTCTGACTGGTACACCGGGAAAAGCTCCGCGTGAGGTTTTGGTGGTCTCGCACGGAGGATTCATTAGTAGTTTGGTAAGGAATCTGATATCGAGTGGTAGAATTGAGGCGGAACCAGAGCAGGTAAAAAACTGGACGTGTTTCAATCTCTCAATCACGACAATCGATTTCGAGGAAGGAATCAAGCCTAGGCTGGTCAGCTACTCAAATATCTCTCACCTAGAGGCGGAAGAACTTGTGCAGTATAACGCGGACGTACTGAAAGCAGCGGGATTTTAAACATGGGAAAACAATTAGCTAATAGATTCTATTATCGGAGGTCGGCTCCGAGCCGTCTTGGCATAGATTCAACAGCTTTCTCAACCAGAAGTAGACAGAGACACGTTCTGAACAGTTCCGGTTTTGCAGCCACTTTCGTTCCTTGATTTCCTATGTCCTCAACATCACCCTCAGAAAGAACTTCGTTGCTACCAAATGGCGACGGTAGGAATTTATCTGAGTCCGACAATTCATTCCTCCATCGAACATCCGCCCTTCTCAAGGCGGAAGGAGAGACCTCTCACTATGATTCCTTTATGTTTTTCGTTTTCGGCTCTTGGGTCAACGTCCTACTCGTCTTTGTGCCTATGAGCGTTATAGCTCACAAACTCGATTGGGATGCTGCGTTGCGTTTTTCGTTCAGTTTTCTTGCTATTGTCCCTCTGGCTTCGGTATGTCTGGGCGTCAATCTTCATGTTTTTAATGATCTATATTCATTATGATTGTACAGCTTCTGGGCACTGCGACTGACCAAATGTCAGCGAAACTAGGTCAAACTCTTGCGGGGTTGTTGAACGCTTCGTTTGGAAATGCGGTTGAGATCATCGTAGGCATTGCTGCTCTGATGCAAGGTATGTGATCCAACCTTATACACTCATTCGGTTATGAACATCCCAAATAGATCAAATTGTCATTGTCCAAAATTCCGTTTGTATCCACCTCACCAACGAGAGCTTTTGCTCACCCTCAGTTACTAGTTGCTAGGATCGATCTTGTCGAATATACTTCTCGTCCTCGGATGCTCTTTCCTTGCAGGTTAGTGAAGCCGTTACCACCCGTAACCTTGTCCGAGCCGATCTTCTACACTTTCAGCCGGAATGAAGTTCAAAGAAAGTAATTTTCAAGTAACTGCTGCGCAAGCGTGAGTCTGGTTCGCAGCTGGTATGAACTAAACTCATTTTGGTCGATCTATCAGTTCAAGTTCTGTATGCTCTCATGCCATGTTCCTTTTTCAAACCCTTGACAGTCACTTATTTAGCTCATGACATTGGCCTGCATAACTCTCATCATTCCAGCTGCTTACAACAGTGTCAAGCCCCCAGTGGAAACCCTGCTCACGAATCCTCTCAGTGTAAATCCTGGCGTCATAGGTAACATCATCATTCAACTCCTTTTCCTTTTCCTCATATCATTGCAGACCCGGAAAGATGGAGCGGATTATTGATCATATCCAGAGGGACAGCTGTCCTGTTGCTTGGAGTATACGTAGCGTATCTATACTTCCAGGCGAGTGTTCATCCTCTGGTCCAATCTATATTCCATCAATTAAATTCATAAACAGCTGAAATCTCATGCATACCTGTTCCAAGCTGACACTGAAAATCAAGAGGAGGAAGAGCCTAGGATGAATATCGTTGCTGCTTCCATCTCGTAGGTCTTGATAGCTAAGCTTTCCCGTCTCCCCAGCTAAATGATAATTAGACTCCTTCTTGTAACCATCATCACTGCGTTCTGTGCCGATTACTGTGAGCACTGATCATCTTGCGAGCGTCATCTCCAACTTATAAACCCAATTTTCCTAGTGGTCGCTTCTATCGAAGAGTTTGCCGACAGATACCACATTCCAAAACCATTCATCGGACTAATCCTACTCCCCATCGTCGTACGTGTATGAACTCAAATCAAGATCTCATAGCGCTCATAGTCATCCATCAGGGTAACGCTGCAGAGCACGTTACATCTATCTGGATGGCGCTTAAAGGACAAATGGAGCTCACCATTGGCATTTGTGTTGGTTCTTCGATTGTGAGTCGATCTTCGGTATTCAATTCATTCATTCAACTCAATACATGGTCAATTGCAGCAAATCGCTGCCTTCGTTGTCCCGCTTTTGGTTGTCATAGGCTGGATGTGAGTCGTTAGCTGGTGTTTCTGGATACGATATTCATCGAAAGTTTTGCAGTTCTCATCATGAACTTACTTTGTTCTTTGCCAACTTTGAGGTAATGTTTGACGCCGGTACTTGCCCAAAAGGACTAATTTTTGTACTACTTCAATAGACGATTGCATTTTTTGCATCCGTCTTCTTGGTCAACACGCTCATCCAGTTAGTTGTGGTTTTTACGAGAGTTGGACTGTACTGACCCCCTCATCTATTCAGGGACGGTAAATCGAATTACATGGAGGGATTAATGCTTCTTACCCTTTATCTGGTCATTGCTCTTGCTTGTATGCTTTTTTATCTATCTGCGTTTATCCCTCAACTAATGGTTTTCATAGTCTGGGTATCTTAGACTACTCGGTTCAATGAAAATTATACCACTCCTGTTTACTAATCTCCCAGTTTTTCCTGCGCTACCTCGACCTTCTTTCCTTATTATATGCTTGCTTGACTGTACTGTACGTTCAGAAATGACAGTGTAATCGTTCTGCACTCAAAGGTGCCTGCAGCTTATACACAATGACACACGAAAATCTACGTGACCTTAAGGCACGTGGTGTGATGTAACGCGCTGCAGGTAACAGGCTTTGAGAGGCCTTGATCCTTGACTAACCAATCATCATCACGTAGACTGCCCTCTCATACTGGCCGCATAATACGCTTTCTATAATGCAGGCGCAGGCGAACCGTACCGAAGCCAAAACCGTATCCTCCGCGCAGAGCCTTGCCGCTATACAAACGCTGTTGAGGGCTGGTTTAGGCTGCATTACCTTCATGAGAGATCTACTACCTCAAGATAACTTTACAGAAAGTGAGTGCTTATCTGGAATACTGGGCTATTACATACTCATCCTGAGTCTGTAGGTCATTTCACAAGTACTGACGATTCTTGTATGTCACAATCATCGTCCAACTCTACGTTTTCGTCTCCGGCGAACGAAAAGAAGAACGTCAACGGTTTCAAGATCATGGTAGGCTACCATATCGCATGAGACTTGGGGCACTAATTTTTATTCCTGCGCTTCTACAGACGATGTCTCGAGGTTACACTGATGAAGCTGACAGGATTCTAAACTACTTGGTGCGCTCCAGTATTGTTTACGGAATTTCACATGATCTATGCTCATGCAAGGATTTTTCCTACAGGAATACGGCATATTCGATGCGTTGCAAAAACAGTACCTCAGGAGCTTCATCTTTGCCTTATATCTCGTGCGTGGTATCACAATCTAGCGTAAGAATCAGAAACTTACCCACTATAGGATAATAATGACCCAAACAAGTCAGTAATAACCGCATATATGCAGCTTGAACAACCATCCTGACCTTGAGCTTAAGTATTGTAGAAGCATACACCTTCAATTTCCAGGTATGTCTCTCATTTCGTCTGTTCTCCACGTCGGCTTCTGATAGTATTAGTATCACACAATAATTGGGACTGAGATCGTCGTTCCGGTGATGAGTCTGAGTGATGATATGAGGCGTATGTCTCTCAAAGGCAAAGATCCTGTCGCGGAAGCAGCCAAAAGAGGTGCAATCCCGACATTGAGGGATGTTAAACGGAGTGTCAAGGTATTCACTCCTAAACGAACTCCTCGAAAGACTCATGATTATTGCTTTACTGTAGACGCTTCTCAAGACACTGATAACTTCCATGACTCAAATGGATGTTCTTCCCAGTACGTTGTTCACACATAATAAAGCCCTATCAACTGATCGTGGGTAGAACGTCGCTATGCTACCTTCAAGGTATTTTACACGGACGACACGCCTTCTGACTACGAGCCCCCGCATTTCAAAGCAGGCGATTATGAGAAAGACAAATGGTATTTTGCGACGCATGATGTGGAGGAAGTACCAGATAACTGGAGCGTAGGCAAGGTGAATGCAGGATGGCACGAGTAAGTTATTTAAAGACTGCAATTTCTGTTTTTCACATTCTCTCTCCACAGAGTGGACGTTAGCGTCAGTTCCATAGCGACATATCTACCTTCCTCCACGGAACACGATAATCAGCCTTTTGGCGGTACTGTGGCTCGCTCTGTAGCGCTAGTGCCACCAGGTCTCACGCCTGCTGGAGAAATCGCGCTACGTGCAGAGGAGATCAAGAAGCAGATCGTCGATGCAAACAGTAGGCGAGTTGTCTGGGCCGCCGAAGATGAACCGAAGGAGGAAACGGAGGAGACGGAAACTAGTGGTGTCAGTGGGAAAGGTCCCGATATCGTTCGAAAACCAATCCCACTCGGTATCAAGAATGACAACGGAGAAGTACGATGCCTAGATGCTGACGAAACTTTCGAGGAACGACACTACTATGGACCGTCGCCGATTGCCCCCCTAGGACTCAAGGATATACAGCGGCCTATAAACTCTACCCCGACATCTGACTTTCCACAGACCCAGCTGGTCAATGATTCTGACGTGGAAGACAGCAACATCGGGGAGGATTCGCACACGAATTCTGGACCCAGGCTTATGAGAAGACAAGAATCCACAGTATCGGAAGCCTTCTCTATGAGCACTTCTTTCGCCGGTGACAGTGTGCTGGACACCCCTACTCCTCATCCAACAACGAGAAGATGCATCGATGAAGTGATTTCTCGGTCTTCTTCCCCTGATTCCTTCATGACCCCGGATGACACACGTCTCGGTTCACGTACAGTCTCTATTGAAATGGGAGTGTCAGATAACGAATCTCGGGGAATAGAAGCAAATGCGTTGATGGAAAAATCGGCGTCGAGTTACGATGGCGGAATGGATGATATTGAGGACGAAGAAATGCTAGGTAGGTTAATTAATCCTCACTCATAATCACTGCATGCTTCCATTATTTTGCAGATCTTGAAACCCAAGTCGTTGAAGCAATTAATCCTCAGTTGATCGAAATCCAATTGCCGGATCCTATACAATCATTCGATTCCAGTAAGGCCTTGCCTACAAGCAATAGAGCTCCACCTCCTGCCTCCAATTTTATTCCTGTGGCACATAAGATGCAAGTACAAAAGCCCAAAGACGATGTAGTGGATTGTGAATGCGGGATCCAAGTGATTTGTTTCCATTCTATCGTCTTCACCCCAAAATTGATGGTCTGTTTGTAGGAAGAGGATGAGTGCTGCTCCTGCGAGGGTGGTTGTGACAAATGGTATCACATCTGGTATGGACATCGATGACACTGTACCATTACAATGCACTCATATATTGACCATCTTATATAGGTGTATGGGCTATCATTCCGTCCAGGACCCTAGGCTTCCGGAACAATTCATCTGCTTCAATTGTCGTCTCCGCGCAGACCCTTCTTGGGAGTTAATCAAGGTGGAATTGTATTCGAGCTTGATTATTAAATTCCGAGAACTAGCCTCCTTTAGGTGCGTCTAGCTCCTGTCCAAGCTTACATGTCTGAGGCTGTCTTCAGGCGTGCTTTAAAGGTGGCAGAAAAACATAGTCCATTGACTGCAGTGGAATTCGCTCAAGCTATGGGTGAGTTCTTACTCTGCCACGTCAATTGCTCAAGTATTCAATGCCAAGACAGGATGTGAAAATACGCAGGCGCGTCAGCTCATCAAGCGGTTAGAAACAGAAGGTATGACCCGCGAGGTTCCCCAAGTGACCAACCTAACTTGGGAGGATAGGTTTCATCGCGGAGGAGACTACCACCACGGATGAGATTGGATTCGTACAGACTCGTGCGAAGACTATGAAAGGAAAGGGGAAGAATGCTAAGCAAAGTAAACTGCGAAGAGGATTGCAGAAGCAGAGGTTTGTGTTCAATCTGAAGTCAGTGCGCTGCCAGGAATACAAGGACTACTTCGATCCAAGTCCTGAAGTGGAGAGTCGGCTGCTTGGAATACCTCAGACGGTGAGTTTGAATTTCCTTTCCAAACACATCAATCCGATCAAAACAATCCGCAGAGAGCCAGTCTCAAAGCACGAAATACAACTGCACGCAACCCTTCTAGACCTGAACCTTTTCCCCAAACTCAAAGCGCCCAATCCCAAACTCAAGATGATCCCGAAGAAACTTTTACCCTCAAGCGTCCCCCTGAAGTGAATACTGACAGCCCTAGGAGGAAGAAAAAAGTCAAGATTTCTATTACCCGCGGTGTCGATCTGGCAGAGTAGACACCAAACATGTTTCGCTATGCTATCTTGACTGCGTCGTTCCTTGCTCTGCTCTGTCAGGTTTTGCTACGTTTTCAAATGACTGCATCACAAGTTCTCGACATACACAGATGTTTCTCCTCTTACCGAATACTGTGCTTGAATAGCATCTCGGGATACAGCTTCATATATTGCTGGTTAGGCTACTGTATGCAGGAATTAAATATTAGAGGTTATCAAAGGAATATACTAAGTATAGTGATCGATGCAATGTGTCGTGTTTATGCGGATGGGATGATTACAATAAATTATTGCTGAACAGAAGATGTGTATCGATGCCAGATCGACGCAGAGATGTAAAACTTTCAAAGTTGATTGACGTACCAGCCGTCTGATGATTGATCCAATACAAAGATTCGACCTCGTGTATTCCACGATCAAGTTGAGTTGGCCTGCTCAATGACCTGCTCAAGCCACACGGAGAGTGAGTACACCAGGACTGAGAATACAGAAGGAAAAAACCTCACAGTGACTGTCTCGTCTTGCTTAGGCGTCCCGTTCTGCACGAACGGACATCTCCGTTTATGCGTCTCCCAGAAGCCGGGATAGTAATCAAAACGTTTGTCCAAACAAACACTTTTCTGACACCCTATACAAAACACGCTTTTCGCAGTCAATTTCGACGCATCGCTCCATGGATCGGCTTGGAGTTTTGCGATGCGCTTTTGGACAGAGTCCCCGCGGGAAGGAAGTTTCTTGTAGGGCGGGATCTGACACAGCTCTGGATCCGTCTTCACAACGAGAGCCTCGGGTGATGGCAGAGGAGACGCCGACGATTCGAGCGTGTCCTTTGATGTCGTTCCTAGGGGAATGATGATGGGAGACTCGAGTGCAGGGGGCACGGGAGTAGAGGATTTAGAAGTAGAAGGGCTACTGGTACTCTGGCGCTGACTGGAGCGGAGTACTCGTGTCGAATGAATGGGAATATCGGCAGCGCGAGGTCTTGACACGAAGAGGTAAGCGCGATGTACGCTATGTGTGAGGCAAACGACCTACTTCGGTACTATGATTACGGGTTCCTTAGGTGGCATATTAAGCGGCCATGCTAGTTTGTTCTCCTCTCCATTTATGTCGTAAATATCGTCGATGATATGCGGCTGTTTATCCATCCGGGCAGTCGCGTCTCTATGTAGAAGATTGATTCTGAGAATGCGGAATGAAATCTTTCTGTAATGCTCTGTGATTGTCTCTATCGACTGTATGGTCGAGTGGCTAAATGAACAAGTAAGTAAGTGATATCTCGCTGAAAGTAATCGGTTCAAAGTTTACCTCTGGGCCACGGATTCGAGGAAGTAAGACTCTACATTATGTGAGGAGAAATTGGCGGACGAGTCTTCTTCTGGATATTTGGCCAGTATCCGGCGTAACTTGGGTGGCTTTACTGTCATTAGGTGGTCATCGATATTCATGAAATCATTTCCAGTGTTGTTATCACTGATAGAAAGCTCCTCTAGTTCCATCTTCCGCTTTTGAGGGACTGATACAAGCGAGTGTGTGTCCGCCATGACAAGAAATGGGTAAGTAGAGCAAGAAAAACCAAGAAGGAAAGACGAATAGGCGCGCGCTGTAAGTATTACCCAATTCATTCGTGAGAATAATAATTTGGCGCCCAATTTATGACGTCTGTTTCCTTCTCCAAGCTCCCTATATACTTACCAGGTTCTGCTCTCCAGAATTCCAGAGTCAAGAAATTTGGATTATTGAGAACTGCGGATATGATATGAGCTTCCTGGAATACAGGTTAAATCAACCTGTTCTTTTATCTCGTGAGTGTGATCTCGTTTCGCGTCCTCTAGTAGACTCACAGCCTGATCATGAGGGATTTTAGGCTCAAATTTGAGTGATAGTTTTCAGGCTCAAATTGGGAGGGATGATAGTCGATCAACGATAATACACATATTGTGACATATTTGAGTTATCCTAGGTTATCCTGGTCTATGTGAGTACCATCAATTCACATCGACGTCGTAGAAGGTTCAATTGTTACGCTTGCTTAAGCTACAAAGATCCTTTTCATTCAATCATTCTGCAAGTCGCTAAACGCAGAGTAATCTCTCATAGTCGGGTCGAGGTTGGGCCCGATCCCGGACCTTTGTCGATGTGCCTTCTATCCAAGCTAGTGCTTCGCACAAACTTATCTAACTCAAACTTCGGGAAGCCGCAAATAGACACCTGTCTGGAACGGGAGTTCGGTGCTTTAGAATATCAGGTAGAGCTACAGCGCCGAAGAGGTCGAGTGAGAACAAAGGTACGCCCGTCAAGTACTAAAATTCTTTCATTTCAATCATGGTCTATTCAAGTGCAGTAAGAATGAAATTCGGGGGAATAGCAGGGAATATCCTTCGCAGCGAACTGTCATCAGTCTGACATGTAAAGGTGCCAAACTGATATAGAGCGGAGACCATGCGTTTCGGATTCGTAGTTCTTGAACAGTCGTTGGACATCAGATATCCTTACCTTCCCAAGATAGGCCCAGATCAGGGACATTATTGTATCCGAGGCCATTACCACAGTGAACCTTCGGCCTCATCGCTTCAGCAGAATCGGAAACTCCCTCGTAGGCAGGAACCGCTACCAAAGGTAGTACAAAGGCCATTCAATTCCAAATTCGTCTTCCTTTCGGGACACGACTAGACAAGACTTCAAGTTGTTCAGCTCAAAGCAACAAATTCATCGAAAACTGAGTACCTCAAAGATGCCTCAAACAATGCTACATAATTATTATGTATCACTTTGACTCTTGACCGCGTCATCAGACGCGTACAGGCTGACTGTTCGTCAAACACTCAATTGAACAATAGTGCCTATTATGAAGCTGATAGGAACACTCTTGCACGCAATGAACTTCGTCGTGAACTTTCCGTGGACAGGATAATCCCGGGATCGCCTACTACATCACTGAAAGTCGAAGGATAAGGGAGGGCATGGGCCATCATAATGCCGTGGTAAGTGCTCTTCATGTTGGAATGCTTTAGTGTCGATCTATGAATCTAATGCCTCAATCAGCCTCAATCCTTTAATCATTGCGGTGCTTTACCAGTTCCTGGATTCGCTGTCTGTTGGACGGGGTTGGACGTCCCAAACAGGTCCGAGCCGACTAATTACAGATTTCCTTTAACCGATGAATCATCATCCTCTCAGAGCTGTTGGTAAGAAGGGACTGCTCGGGAATGCATAAAAACAGCGTTGACTCCCTCTCGAAACCAACAAGACAGCCAATCACCTTTTTAAAATGATCTCTCTGTCTAGACTTCTCGCCTTCGCTGGCCTAGCTGTTTCTCTCGCAGGTACATTCATGAATCCTTTTTTTCTCGACACCGGGCAATGCTCATATCTGTTTCCTCTAGAATGTTCAGGCCTCGTCGCCCCGGCGTATCAGGGCGTACCTGCCACTGTTAACGACCCGCCTGACTTTAATGGAACCTCCACGGACTCATCTTCCATTACCTCGACCGCTCTTCAGGTGGATCAAAAGGCGGGTGCAACAGGAGACGTTCCTCCAGATCAACCAGTCGCAAATACCACGGTTACCGCTGTTGACGGTAATCTGGTGAACGCCACGATCCCGACCCCTGCCTCTCGCCGCGATTTGGACGCCAGGGGCTCTGAGTCGCATCTTACGCGTAGAAACAATTCGAACTACGAATTGGTCTTTTGGGGAACCGGAACCGGGCCCAACGACCGTGATGCGGCTATTGAGGGAACAGCGTACCTGACCTACACAGTTGTCAGCAACACTACTTACGATATCGACGACTGTCTTGCGTTCTGTGACAGCGTCGAGGATTGTGGTCGGTATCTTAACTTTATTGAAGGTACTGCATCCCAAACTCACTTTCAACTCGACAGTTTTCGCAAACCTGTACTACGAATTCAACAACCCTTTGCTGGACTTTGTTTTCTCACAAAAGTCCAACTTGAAGTGTGCTCTTTACGCCGATGTCCATTCTGCTGCCGAGAAAACAAACTTCGGTGGTCAAGCTCTTGAGCCAAGCCCCGCGCCACTCAACTTCATCCAACAAAGTAGTGGATGGGCTGCGAAGTCGCTTGTAGATCCTCCGACTCCTCCGGGCTACACGCAAACCTTTGGTGCGTACGGAAAGGTTTTCCAAGAAAAGTAGTAATTCTTATTTAATTTAATTTAGGTCCGACTGGCGGAGCGAACAATGCACCAGGCTACATGGTAAGCTTCACCTTTCCATTCAGATTAGTTTTTTTGGCTCATTTTAATGTAGGGCTTCGCGTTCATCGACAAATACGACGTTCAAGCTTGTGCTGATCTTTGTGACACTCGTGGCGCAGACCCCGTCGGTGGCGCATGTGAATACTTCAATATCTGGAGAGCCACTGTAAACGGAATTCCTACCACTTACACTTGTTCTATGGTACGTGTACATTTTTCTCAAAAACGCATCGACTTTCGAGTTAACTCATTAACACCAGTACTTCATCCCCTCTGACAATTCTACCGCTGTCAACTTTGGCCAAGGAGACCTCCTCGTAACGGAATCACGAGGATACAAGCGAAACAACCTTATCGTTGATGGTGGCTTCGAGGGATACACCTGCGGCACTTCTGCTGAAGTTCCATTCTGCTTCACTCCAGGTTACAGTGCCTGGCAGGGAACATCTCCTCCCAACGGTAACCTGGATGCCGCTATCTTCAACTTTGAGCCCTACGCCCACACTGGAAACGCCGTCGCACTCCTAGGTTCGGCTTATGGCTCTGACGATCTTCCCGGAACGCTTGCACCAACTGCACCTATAGCAACGGAAGCCGGCCAGTCGTATACACTTCAATTCTTCCATTCCAGTTTCTACTCTGGTGAAGAAGCCGAAGCCCCGGCTACTTTGGAAATCATTTGGAACGGGGAGAGTGTAGACACTATCCACCCAGGTTTCAGCCAGTGGACTCCGCACCAGTACACTGTTGTCGCTCAAGGCAATGACCTGCTTCAATTCACGGGCGGAGCTGCTCCTGCATACGTCTTCATTGACGATGTCTCCCTCTTCCCATTGTAACTGGATCCAATTATATAATTTTCGATTTGCACTATTCGAGTATAAACACCCGTATCATCATTTTACTTATTATCCTTACTCATGATTCTGTGTGTTACCTTTGGTTAGTTTCCAGTACGTTACTTAAAAATCTGGTTAATGGAAGATTTGTTTGAAGGGGCATGAAACATTGTGAAATTAAACTGGATCGAGTGATACATATGAACTAAGAAGAGAAAAAGCGAGAGACAAACGAGAAATGGCATATATATAGCGCAGATAGTGAATAAATGTAATGATAAACGATTATCGATGAGGACTAGAGTGAAACAAACATGAAATCATCGAGGACCAAGCTTAGTACTGGAGATGGGGAGGGTATCGATAACCGTTGGACCCAGGTGAACATGAGGCGGCACAAATTTCATCTTCGTGGACCATCGATTTTCTTTCAATGTTTCTTCTAGTATTCAGAGACTCTAGTCTAGACAGTCTAGTCTTCGGCCTTCTACATATCTATACAACCAATTCCCAGTCTAGGCGTAAGCAATACAGTTCATAAATCCTTCAGAGGTGGCAATCAGTTACCTGGAAGAAACAAGAGTTTACTCAGTACGGGGACGCTTCTTAGATGGCTGAGAGGTAGCATCACCAGTAGTACTGAAGTACTCGATCTTGGCAGTAGGGTCGGTCTTGATGGTCTTACCACCTTCAGACCAATCCGCAGGGCAAACTTCACCGTATTTGTCCTGTAATAAGATGCTGAGAAAAGCACAAGATTGTCTGATGCGAGTGACATACGGTGTACTGGAAAGCCTTGACGAGACGGAGGGTCTCGTCAACAGAACGACCAACAGGAAGATCGTTGACGGTGATTTGTCTGTGGGCCATATGAGTACCACCCCGGTTACCGAGGTTATGATAAGCGCACCTGAGGATACCCTTGGGGTCGATGATGAAGAGACCACGGAGAGCGATGCCCTCCTCCTCGAGGAGGACACCGTAGTCGCGAGCGATGCTCATGCTACGGTCAGCAAGTAGGGGAAGTTTGAGGTCAGGGCCTAGACCACCCTCTTTGCGTGGCTGAGTGGCCCAGGCGAAGTGGGAGTACTGCGAATCAGTCGAGGCACCGATAACCACGGTATCTATTTTTTTGAATTCGTCCAAAGCATCGTTGAAAGCGAGAATTTCCGTAGGGCAGACAAAGGTGAAGTCCCTAGATGCATCCAGCTATAAATTACTGTCCACATCGAGTTTAAGCTTAAGTAGTACTTACATGGGGTAGAAGAAAAACACAACCCTAAAGTCAAAAGACTATCAGCTAGGACGACTAGGGCTAGGAGTTTATTAGAACTCACCATTTTCCAAGGTAGTCTGAAAGAGATATTTCCTCGAAGAGGCCCTCGATAACAGCAGTAGATTTGAAAGCAGGAGCAGGTCTTTGGATAAGTGCAACCATTTTGTGAAAGCTAAGACGAGAGGATGAACAGAGGAAGGTGTGGTAGAAGTGGTGGTGGTGGTGGTCTGATATAAAGAATTCGCCAAATTTAAATTTAAATTTATCTCCGAGTCGCGTTTCCTACCCACACGTGACGACTTACCGATGTGGGCGCTAATTATGACTTGACTCATCTATACTCTGTACAGTAACCCTGGGTTGACAGAACTCTCTTGAACAATGACACCCTCGCCATACCACCATTGACCAGCAAATTGTTGAAGATGCGCTGAGGGGGTGGAAGCTATGGTAATTGCAAGTCGAAGACTCAAAGACGCTCGTTCGTTAAAGGTTGTCGATTCCTTCTCGAATCGATGGATCCAAGGTTGGACCACTCGAAGACTATCGGAACTTTTCGGAAAACTGAAAGCAAGACTTTTTCATTCTGCTATACGCCCCGTGAACGCCGGTACATATCAAGTTTCACAAAGGAGAACAATATATGCGGATAGAATAGCGGAAGAGAGCGGAAGGCGTGTTGTTGGTGCCAGGTGGTGCCATTCATATTAGTTTCAAAGTACCTGTCCGCATACAAACCGGTACGTAGCTCCCCCGCTCTCGGCTCAGAAATGGTGGCCTGCGGCAGTTAAACAAACGCCCTGGGTCTGGGTTCTTGTAGTTCATGAATACAGGATGCCTACGAAGGATGTTCGTGTCATACGATACATTCACAGAATCCTTGACGCTGAGTCCCACCCTTCGAGAAGCATTTTATTTTCATGTTCCTAAATACCATACCGCTCCTGCCGTTTTTTTCTTGAGGAGAAGGTTGTTCGCTATGTTTTCGAGGTGCGGTGACATGTGTTCCACGCCAAAGGCCAGGAATATAGACCTTCGTTACTGGCAAGGACTCAAACTAATATGCTCAAAGATTAGCTGCAAGAACGATCAATTCTAAGTGCCTAAGGCAAGGGGGGTTACAGTATGTGTCAGTTTAGAAAGCGTTAGACTCACGCTGCAATCATTTGTCGAGCCATGCCTGTCAAGACAAAAGCCTACTCAACGCCTGAAGCTTTGGAAGACTGATCCCATCGATAGTATAGGTGAATGTTACACAAGGTTAAACTCATACACAGGTCGGACATCTCAAAATACCCGGCCTCATAATTGAAATTCTTCGTATGCGTGCCAATTTCTGCTCAAGAGCTGTAGAGTTTAAGTTTACTTACAGTTACACGCGTCATTTATCGATTCTATGTTTTCTCCGATATAACCTGTCCATTGCGGTGCAAATTCCTCTACGGTGACTTTGGACTTTCATCCACCGACGCATTAGGCTGTGTTCAAAAGTGTTTATTTTCCGGCAACTCTACGAACCCAGGCCGAAGAACTTCTTTTTTCGAAGAATCACCCTTCCTTATCTGGTGTTAATGCTGTGCCACTCTGTCCGATAATGCTGAACTAATCTAAATTTAGGAACGTGTCAGCTGCGTTCACAATTAACGTCTAACTTCCACCATACATAAAAGCCTTGTGAACCTCTTCTGCTCATGACTAGCGCACTTCCACGGCTCATTCCCAATGCTGGAAGAAGCTGTAACTTACCCCCCGCGCGATGGGTACCCTCTCTTTTTGACTGCAAAGCGTTACTGGATGCCAGAATTTGAAGCGCATACTGACGATCCGGAGGCCTGGACGTTGATATTATTGCATTCTACGGCATCTCACAAAGAGTCTTGGGAACCGACGCTAGAGAGGATATTCCATAGTGCGAAAAAGGATAAGTCAGTAAAGATACGCGAAGCCTGGTGTTTGGATTGTCCGAATCATGGTGCATCGGGGCATCTTAACGAACGAATACTGCAGACACCGGAATATTACCTGAACTGTGAGTATTTGAGCACCCATCTTCTTATCTCTTCGCAACTTATCATATTCCATTCAGTCACATGTGACAAATACGCTGAAGCCATCTATCACTTTCTCGTCGCCGGTCCCAACCATGGTGCAAAAGTCGAATTCAGGGCGCGTAGACTGTATGGCGTCGGACATTCTCTTGGAGGAAATACCATGGCTATTCTCCAAACCATGGAACCCCGGATTGACTTCGAGTCTATCACTATCGTCGATCCTATGCTCAGTCCTGCAGGTTCTCATCACCTCAACAAACTGAGATCGATCCTCATCAAAGGTGCATATGAGCGTCGCGATGTATGGCCAGACCGTGTGACGGCAATGAAGGCGCTCAAGAGGAGGGACAGGACGAAGAAGTGGGATCCGAGAATATTGGATATCTTCATCGTCAGTTCCGCATCTATATCCTTCACAACTAATTTCTTGATGCTCATGGTCTGTAGAAACATGGCATCCGGCCACACCCCGGATCATACTACCTCGAGAATCCTTACTTGGGAGTGACGCTTGCATGTACGCGGGATCAAGAAGCGGTATGTTCACTTTTCACTTTCGTAAATCTGTCTCCTCAACCCATCTCCACGGTAGGCGATGTATCGAGACCCAGAAGGCGCTACTAAACCTGTTAAAGCTCTCGACATTGCGTGTCGAGAAAAACCTGTCCATATCGTTTTCGGAGGGATACATGACTTCATGTCAGTCTCATATACTGCGACATATATACATACTTACTTTTGAATATAGGCCTCAACGCACCCACGAAGCGCTTCTCGACAAAAAATCCGGACGGAGTTTCGCAACAGTAACAGTGATCAAAGAAAGTGGACACCTGGTCCGTGTTTTTCCTTTGCTTTCACCCCTCCTCCTTTACCCTACATTATCAAATTCTTACCTGATCTTGTTTCCACAATGCAGGTCCCACTTGAGGTTCCAGACATACTGGGTGAGGTGTTATATGCGAACATGCGAAGGAGTGGAGAGATTCTAAAACAGGGGAAGAAGGAGAGAAGCAAACTGTGATTCGTGTTTAGGCTTTTGTTCGTAAATCAGTATGGTGGCGTATATTTCGTCTACTTGCTTTCTATTCTATTCTACATACTGTATCTCATGCTAGCTTTCAGTCTATTACGATGACTATCCTTTCGTGTAATCTGCTTCGTGCGAGGTTCAAGGCTCGTTCACAATAGCACGGACACGCTGACTAAACTTTTCTGTTATATATTTTTCTGAATGACCATATACATATAGAGAAAGATGGGAAGAGTAAAAGCGAATGCGGCTCGTCGTTAGAAAAGCCGAGCACCACCATGAACCACAAAGTAGAGAGGCATAATTAAAGGGACATAAGCGAGACAAGTTTGTTCCGAAGGCATCGAGAGGTTATCAAGCAGACACAGGACACCGTTCTACTTGCCGACTGGACCAATGACGGATGGCGAAGACTTCTCTGTGGGAGTAGACCTAGAGTCAACTAGATATGACACACGTCTGATGTTAATGAGAGCCTACGTGGCACATCTTCACAGTCACAGTCCTGTCCAGTGACCATCGACTCAGTCGCAAAGCAGTACTAGAGCACTGTCGTAGGAAGACCAAGGATCATGTACTTCCAGGGCAGGACTAAGCAATGGAAGCACAAAGTCTGCGTGATCCTAGTCAGTCAACAAATGTCGAGCAATCCAATGAGGCGAGTGTGTGTGCGAGATTCGTCTAAAACACGGTAACGCCAGACTGAGTACCCGTGTACTGAGACTTCATGTCATCCAACTCGCCGGATTCGTCTTGGGCTTTATAATCGTACTGCGAGATGCTACCCATATCCGTGCCAGCGACGGACGAGGATCCAAATGAGGGTCGGCGCCTCAGACGGTCGCTTTGAGAAAAAGTCAAATTGTTGGCACGGTCGCCACCCGTAGTGCTACCGATGACGCTGCTATTGTCCGTAACGCTTGGGCCAGCATCCTGAGATATGATAGAGGAAGCGTAACTTCCATAGGTGCTCCGCTTAGCACCAGTTCCTCGAGGAACGTTTGCACTGAAAGGTCCAGTAGCAGTGAACATGGGAAGGCCTGAAGAGTAGGTTGCTTGTGAGCGAAGTGATTGGACGTCAGATGGGATGTATCCAAGAGCATCATGAGTGCGGTAGAAACTTGCGTCGAATCGACTAGGAGTTCCTGAGCTACGTGCTGAAGCAGAATGAGACGATACACATCTAAGAACGCAACATATTACTGACCGTCAGGTACAGGTCCCCCTCCACCTTGGTTGCCTAGATAATCTCTCGCGTTGATTTCATGTCGGCGGAACTGATCCATAGACTTCCCAAGAGATCGCCTGGGCTTGCTGAACTGGATCATACTGGGCTGCAAGTTACTGAGAGGGCCTTCGACTAACGTACTAGTTTCCTTGTAGTGCGTGAGCAAATAATGCCAAAGGGGATGCTAACAAACAAACAATGTTAAGTTGCGAATGATCAATACAGAAATAAATGCATACCTTGCTCAGCACTTTGGGATTTCCCAGAATGACAACGCCATACTTGGCTCGAGTCAGGGCGACATTGAGACGCCTAGGATCGTTCAAAAAGCCTATACCCTGATGCTCGTTACTTCTGACACAACTGAGAATGATATAATCCTTCTCTCGGCCTTGGAATGCGTCGACACTGGCGACTTCAATCTCCTTGTAAAGATCCTTTTTCAAGGAGCCGTTGAACTGCATATAGTTGACAATGTACGAACGTTGACCTTCGTACGGTGTGACGACGCCTATCTGGTTGGGAACAACGCCGGATTTGAAGAATTTTGTAACGATCTTCTCGACGTTGGATGCTTCCGTTCTGTAACGCCATGCTTGGTAAGTCATAAAACAGAGGAGATTGTAGTAATCACCTGTTCAAAAACGACGTTCCACTACTCGATATTTCCTCCTGACCCAAGTTTTGATAGAAGAACATGGGAGTATCGGGAACAGGCCACGGGAAATCGACATTCTTCCTCAATCGTTCAGGAGCCGTGACACCATTCTGCAGGGTACCTTCATAGAACATGTTTGATGGAAATTCTGAAAGGCACGGGTGCATGCGATATTGGACTTGCAGGCGGATCGGTCTGTTCCCCAAGACGACGAGGCGCTCGAAGAGAGACTGGGTAAGACCGGCGCGAGCGGCCTTCTTGTTCATGATGACTGGACCGAGTTGTTGATGGTCGCCGACAAGGACAACCTGCTTGCATCCCAATACCAGGGGAATCATACATTCTGCACATGTTGTTGATTAGATAATGTTAAGGAAAACGGAGCTGATTTACTCGCCTGGTTCAGCAGCCTGGGTCGCCTCATCAATCAAAACCGTTCTAAACTTCAACTTGCTCAATCTCGGGTCTCCAGCACCGACACAGGTGCAACAAATGACGTCCGCAGCAGTGAGAATCTCCTTCTCGCATTGCCTAATCAGTGTCTTATACTTCCTCTCATCATTACTGCTCAGCTCTCCTTGCTCGTTCTTGAGCATGGTAAGCTTCTGTAGCTCAACGTGGGTCGTGCTATTCGACACTTGCTGATGAAGTGTGAGGAAGCTGACGCTCGAGTCCAGGGCTTCACGAGATTTGGCTGTGAGACGGACGACTTTGAGGCCGGTGGCGTGAATTTTTTCGGTGAGTTGGTCGACGGCGACATTGGATGGAGCACAGACGAGAACCTGGTCTGGGTTCATCTTTGCGAGGTGGTAGACGATGGAGGCGGAAGTAACAGTCTTGCCTGTACCAGGGGGACCTTGAATAAGACTGATAGGTTTCTGAAGAACGCTTTTGACGGCAAACATCTGTGAGTGATTAAGTTCCGGAAGACCAGGAGCAGAGAAACGCTTCGGCATTGTTGTTCGCAAGTTCTGAGGCTCTAGTTCGTGGCCAAGGAGCTTATGATACTGTAGGCTGGGTTGAGGACCATAATGAAGAGGAAAGAAGCGAAAAAAGTCTTACGATATAACCACTGACACTTTTCTCATCTACAGCAAAGGTCTTCATAGCCAATTGCATCCTGTCAAAACTGGTGGACTTCCACACAAAATCCGCAGCAAAGTTGTGAGTACAGTCTGAGGGGACTCCCTCGGTTCGACGCAACTCAAGGCCAACTTCGTCAGATACGTCTGTAACTTGAATCTGAGTAACATTTAGTGAAATATCGTGGACGGTACGTACTGTTCGGAATCTTGATGACATGCCCGACACCTTCCCAAGCCTTATGTAGTTCCCCGTTGTATCTTAACCTGAGTTCATCACCAACCGCCAACCTAACCTCACCGCTCTCCAACTTTGGAAGGCAAAACCACGCGACCCGTTTCTGATTGAGACCCAAATCCCAACGGACTACGATGTCCGTTTGAGTCTGACTTTCCTTGAGTCTCTTATCATAATCAGCCTCAATCTTCACCAAAGGACCAAATATGTTCTGGTACTGGTACGCATCTTCGTATCGCAAGATGATGGGCAGAGGGTCGTCGTCTACACCTGGCTTTTCCAAGTCTTCGAGTGTGGCGTTGGCGTTTTCCCGCCAGAGATCTTCGAGTCGGTTGATTTGGGCGAATGAAATCTGACGAGAACGAAGCTGCTCAGTTTCAGTGGGTGGTTTGACGAGCCAGGAAAGAAAGGATCGGTCGTCGATGAGTGGAGCCCAGAGTGCTGCGTTCCATTGGATTTCCTTAGAAATCGCTGCGCAAGGTTGTCTGAGCAATCCAAAGTGTCAGCAACAGGTTTTCGGGTTCAAATTTTTTCTATGCGTACCTGCATAGCAGAACCACGACAGTGTCACTTTTGGCCGGAATGAACCCGAGCATGAAGACATTCTTACTGCCGCAATTATAGCATTCGGGGGTCGTTTCTCCCAAGGGACTTTCTGCATGGAGGATGACTTCCTTGTGCTTTGCGCGGACAAGATGATTAACGATGTGTGAAGCTGAGGTGTTCCCGCGCGAGTTGCAGAACCATTTAGAGCATACGAGGCATTTCACAACTGATGCTGGAGAATGGATACCACAGTAACTGTTATACAAAATGATGATGAATTATTAAGAGAATGATACATGGCAAAAACTGACCTGCAAGCATGCGGTGGCAAATCGACGGCACCTTCGTCCTTCAAATCATCTAAAACTGCATCAAAATCTTCATCCAAGCCGCTCTTTATAGAGTGAGAGTGGGTATGGCCGTTTCCGTTCGTATGGTCTCCATGATGAGACTCTGAGAGTGAAAGGCTGGACAAATCGACCGAAGAGGCGTTATCCTGAGTATTGGCGGTATAAATTGAAGACGTGTCATCTACAATGCCCATTCCGCCGTAGGAAGAGGTAGAATCATATTGAAAATTGTCGAAAGAGTCCATGGTGATGAAAGTAGAAACGAAGAGTGAAAAAGAATCGAATGCTATCGAATGATTGATGACTGATACAAAAGCGGTCCCGGCCACTCATAGTCAATTGCAGTCCATGTTCAATCAAGCGTTGAGTCTCATTTGAAATCCAGGTGTCTTCACTGAGATCGAATGATCATTACAGAAATGCTAATGCTACAACGAGTAGTACCTACAAGGTACTGAAAGCCCTAGATTATACAGTGAAGTGTCCACGAGAGTACAATATTCGACAATTAAGCCTGATATATCAAGCAGGTACGATGTAACGTTAATGAACCTACAAGTCCGATTCAAAAAGCAGCCTGGCTTTTACAGGGCGGTACGACTGGACTTAAAAACGGGCGGTCTGTGCTGACGAATGACTTCTTCATCTTCCTCTTCGGTGTCCGTGGAACGCTCATCATCATCGTAATGAGATGCACTCTGCACACTCTCGCGCGCCGGCTGAGGAGAAGCGAAGCTCGATGTTGTTGAACGATTCCTCGCGAGAGCGACGTGTACAGTTGGCGGCGATGCCGGGGGAGTCGGAGAAACGTATCTCGGCAAAGACTCTTCGGGTCTCTGAAGAATGAATCCTCTTAATCCGGCAGCCTTCTCCCCCTGTCGTCCGAACCCATACCCCGACTTGTCGGTGCTTCTGATGGATCCAAACTCGGATGCGAGTTGGGGCTTTTCGCTGTTGCCGGTATAAGCGGGTGTGACGTTCACAAAGACAGGGCGAGGGTCATGGATGGTTGGTAGCACGGCTTTGGATTCGGAGCGCCATGATGTGATGGAGCGCTTGGATTTTATGGATTCGCGGAAGATGAGACCGAGGAACATGTTGAGGCAGCCGAGTGAAAAGAGGAAGAAGGCTGATACGAGGGTGAATTCGTCAACATGGTGTGATAGGATTTGGGCACCGATTCTGACGAGAGGTCAGGATGGAGACCGAGAAGAGGGGCGAAGGAGAAGACGTACAAGCACTGGAAAATACCTAATGCTCCGGTCCCAAAGGCGGAGCCAAGAACGGGGAAGAAGTGGTCAAAGAAAGAGATGGGCCAACTGCACTCGGATACTACAGGTGAAGCGAGACTGAGAACAACATCAACAGCAATACATAGAAACAACACGAACAAATGAGGATGACCGTCTGAAAGATAATTAAAAGACTAGAAACGACGGCCCAAAAAATTCCGGCGGGTTGATTAGGGACAGTGCTTCCACTATGGTTAAGTTTTGTGAGTGGCATACCAAGAACAAAAGGTAGAGAAGGCGTACGCAATGTAATCCATGTTCATGGCAGACATAGTAGCATTATTTTCACCCTTGTGAGCCTCGTAATAGTTAACAGCCTTAATATTCGTGACCATGACTTCGATGCTGCTTGAAAAAACAAGTATCATCGCGATAACGCTCAATGCGCGCACGGCATTAAGTCCGATGAAAGTATCTGAGCCGCCGTCATTGAAAATTCCACACAAACGAACGAAATACGCACAAGCACGAAGGGGAAGCATTTTCGTTTCGTGAAGAATGAGTTGATGTTGGAGTGATTGGGTCTGCAGAGGGTAAAAATTTCTAACGACAGAAGTCTACGGATCGATGGATTTCGTCAAGGAAGGGTGTCCCAGCACCAGGTTATTCGTTAAAAGAATGTAGTCTGAAAGGGACAGAAGGAGTCGCGCCGAGAAACGTTAAACGTTGAAGGGGAGTAAAGTGACCATTCTGAGCATGCACGGATTATTCTTATAATGGCAGGCAGTAAGGGACGTTCAAAAGGATGTTATTGTTCTCGAGCCACGTAAAGGTAGTACAATGTGCAAAAGAACAATGGCGGCGGCATGAAGGACCAGACAGAGAACAATTGCGGAAGGTCGGCAACTTGCGGCTGGCCTTGTTTTTGTTTCAAGTTGTTTGGCATCACCGTGGGAAGTGTTGTTAAGCGTCCTATTTTTGATGCGATGCCTTCTAGTGTACGTATCTGGTCGTCGTCGCGTCGGTCTATCTTCACTCGTAGTTTGAATACATTGGTTGTAGGCTTCAGTGAACCGCTTGCTCGAAGTGTTCAGTGCTCATTCTGCGTCTGCCAAACCCACTGGAACAAAATTTGATTTCGAGATTGAATGGCCTCATTTCTGTTTATCAAAGATCTGCTCAAGTCTGTGCATATTAGTGTCGAAGCTATTCTCAAGAAGTATCGGACGTCTATCGATGTACTATATTGTCATTTTTTGGACCACCTCTGTCAAAGAAGTAATGGGCGGGCTGCATACCCTTGTCATACAAGGCAAGGTGTTCTACCTGGTAAGTAAAATGACTTTGACTGAATATATTCGAGGGAATATCTGATACCCTGCCTGGGTCGTAGCTCGAGGGCACTTGCTCCATTCGACGTCGTTGGTCAGCAAAGTTCCGTACCGACGCCGAAAGAATTGAACACGGTCCAAGTTGGCAGCGAACTGAGGATGAGGTAAAGATTTGTATACTCTCAAGAAGTTGCAAACGAAGGTGGAGAAAACTCACTGTACCGATCACATTACCAGTTGATATCGCGTACGTCACCCTATGTCTTCCCAGTCATCGGAGGTGGAAGGACTGAACATATCCAAGCTAATGTGCAAGCGCTGGATTCCTCTCTTAGTAGGGACAAATGTAAGTATTGTTCCGTTCGATCCAGGATTTCCTCATGATATTTTATTTTATCCAGTGTTTTGTGGAATCAGTACTGACGCCCTTGCCTTTTAAAGATAGGCCGATCCCTGAGATAGTGCATGCCGATTATCTTTTCAAGTCATTATGACCTCCCTGTTGAACAACAGTATTGGAATTCATATGCTGCCAAGGATCGAAGAAGATTCATCCTCGTACTTTTGAGGGTTCTTGCATGGGTAAGTATTTAGTCGATCATCTACTCCAAATCATCAGTCGTCTTTCCTTTCACTATGTAGCGGAATTAACCATTCATTCCAGCTCTATTTCAGTGTCATCTGCTATGCCTGCGAGATTTCAATAACATAGGTTTCGTCAATGCGGCCTATGATGGACTTGCCATACGAGGAAATAATTCAAGGTCCGAGCCTCCGTCTTGTAAAGGCATAGAAACTCTAAACATTGCTTACTCTAAATCGACAACTCTTTTTATATCATTTCCGTAGTTTCAAGCGCGGAACACAGTCTCCGCCGCTCCGTTCTCGCAAAGCTGTCAGTCCTCACCTTAGTTCAAGTTAGGCGAAACCCATGCATCGAATTCCGACCAATATGACCGCTTGTACTGGCATTCGGGATACACACGACGGTCATTTGCTCCGGGTATCGAGACAGTATAAAAGCACAGAGGCTCAGAGTATGTTCCTCATTCACCAAGTTCATCTGGTTGGATACATCTGCATTTTCACACTACTCTCCTCAGTTCACCATCTTCCACAGACATTATGAAGTTCTCGGCCTCCCTCCTTGCTAGCGCTTTCACCTTCTTCGTTGCCTCTGTTGGGGCCGCGCCTTCCACTGTCTGGGACCCGACCATCACCTCCCCTATCATGGGGACCGTGTGGTTGGTTGGTACCACAGTTAATGTGACTTGGTAGGCAGATAAATCGTTTACTCCGTACCTTTGCTCATGAAATTCGACTTGTGACGCAGGAGCACCGCCGATCAGCCAAGTACGGTATCCAACGTTGGCCAAATTTATCTCGCTAAAGATCAAGTTCAATGTATGTTCTGCATTTCGTCTGAGTAAATTTACGAGCGCGACTCATAATGCTTGGTTTTAGTGATGGCTTTGAGTGGGACATTTGATCTTGCTGCTGCCAATGGGTTCCATACCGTAACTGTTCCCGACGTCGTCCCCGGGGATGACTATGAGGTCGTTCGTGAGTTATGACTTCCCTTCATCGAGTAACCCCCGCTGAATAATCTGCTATATAAGTTTTCGGCGACTCTGGCAACATCGGTCCCTCATTTGTTATTGCAGAGCAGACATAAGTCTGGTTATGGATCTTGCTTCAATTTATCGATACGACAGAATTCATCATAGCTCTACATAGCTGTATACAGACACCAATTGTTTTGTAACGGACATTTAGTTTGACTTAGCATAACAAAATCAATGTTTTCAGAAACTGGTGGTGATAATTAACATGAAAGAGATGTTAGAAGTACTGTAAAAATAGTCCAAGACGACGATTAAGACATAGGCGACATTGACACTGGTACCATATTCAAAGTCACGGAATAACAATTGATGTCAGCGGGATATGCTTTCGACGAGGCTATCGATGTTGTGTTGTAATACACAGAGTCCTGGCCCAAGCGCATGTCGGAGGGGCACAGATACCACAAGTTGTACACCCCATTCACCGCCAAGATTGGATAAATCGACGCGGGTATATTGATCGCAGAAAATGCAGTCGATGCGGGGTCACTGTAAAACGTGCTCGTTGCCCATGAGAGAGCTTCATAGCCCATGAATGGTGCACTGGCATTTGTGTGCCAATTTCCTTCACGGTCAAAGGCTCGTAAGTTCCCGTTGACGAGGCTTAGGGCAGGATAATCATCGAATGGGTAAGAATAGTAGGTCTAGAGTGCCATTTAGGAATGAACTTTCATGTAGTAGATGATTATGGTAAACGGGCTTGCCGATGATAAATGAAAAGATTCCCCATCGACGGAACCTGAATGGTAAGTTTAGAATCAGTGCCGCTACTATTACGGTCCAAGGAGAATATAAGAGTTCACCGGCTGAGCCTAGTACAAGAGGTGCTCCCGTAGAATTTGCATTTGAAAACGTAGTGTTCAACGCTGCGAGAGTGAAGTTATGACCTAAAGTCGCAGATGCATTCAGGGTTGTCACCGCTAGAGCACACCCCGGAATCAACAAGGTAGCGACGAAGTTCGATGGGTTGAAGAGCATGTCGTTGGATGACTCGCTGAGTACAGCTGCTGTGGAAGATGGAGGGAAAGGAAGGGAGCCGAGAAGGCACTGCGTGTAGTCCCACTACAAGACTTATAAGTCTTTTGTAAGTACAGTATTTCCAAGGCTATCGACCGGTCATTAATGGGTGGGTTAAGTATGGACTTAATTTGAACCGGGAGCATGCTTGTGCCGCACCCCTTTGTCGGCACTATTTCCTTGTAAAGCACGCATGGCCAGATTCGAAGATGAGCAGGAAAAGGTTGATTCAATAGCTCGTTTAGCTTTGAGCAAAGTATCAGAGTAAGCCTATCATCAATTTTGTTATGCACGATGTTTCGAAACAGTCAATATTGAACCTCACTTTGTCGGTGCACAAATTGCTGTCTTTGAAGCCGCAAAGACGTTTTTTTTTGAAAAAGATTGATAACTTCAGTGTGATCCGACACATTACTTAGCCGTCGTGGCAGTTCTGGGTATGTAGCAGGCGACAGAGTCCTCTTCATTCATCAAGAAAGGACGTTCAGTCCATCCGAAGGCATCCTTCGAGGGTGTCGAAAAGCTGTTAATCAAGATGAAAGCTCCGGGATTCCATGTCATATCGATAACTCGTTGATAACCTAGAAGTACGCAGTGAGCCTCAGTTCACATGTGCAGGTGACTTTAGAGGGGGCTTACCCCGATAGTGATGATTATATAATCTTTCTCGATATCGTTTCTTCATACCGCTTCATACCGCCATATCATTGAAATCCACTCACTCTCTTCATACTCTTCTAGCATTCGGACCTTTTGATTATTATCAATGTTCCTTCCCCAAGTTCAAGCCTGTCAATTCTCCTGACTACATGGGTAAAAGGTTCTCACGTCGCGACCGTTCGAAACCTTTTGAAACCGAGTCTAGCTAAGCATTGAATATTTTGACATTTCAGTAAACGCTCATGGAGTCAAACCAATGGCTCAGTTTCAAAGCCCATTCTCCCATCTAATTTTCTCCTCCAAATACTTAAGTTCAATACAACTACCTATCCTTCACCACTGCATCAATTCAGTCAGAACCCGAAAAGTCCTCTTTCTCCTTCCACTTCGAGTTCCCTTTACTGTATATGATCTTGCCTTCCGCATCCTTGATGATCACATTATTTCTCGGAGACTTGGGATCCGCCTGCCCCTCGCACTGTGATTTCCTAAAAGTTCTGAGTACGCCCTTCCCCTTACACCCATCTCCGTTGACCGTGAATTCAACAGGGTCATAAACATACATCCCGTTATGAGCAGGATAAGACTGCTCCGGCGAGGTATAATCCATGATGGCCCACGCAGGTAAGTTTAGTGCGCTCCTCGCATCTTGTAACGACAGAGTTTCCAGGGGCGTCCTTTATAGCGAACCAATTCGGAGGTTGAACACTACTCCAAGATTTGTACGCCACTTTCACGAAATATGGCTTGACACCCAGGCCTCGGCCTTGAATGGGATCGCTATCGATAATCTCGAAATCAAGTCATTGTCTGTGGCACAAGAATTTAGTAGAAATCATAAGGGATTGGAATCGCTGCGGCAGCGAATACACCGAGGACCAGGCAGTACAGTATGAGATTGGAACCCATAAAGAAGAGATAGAGCATATAAGCAAGACGAATACGACGCAGTAGTATTTCTTTGACCAGCAAAGAAGGGAGGCACACTGAGCGGGGAATTATTCCGCATATGAGCCAGCTTATGAATGAAGCTGCTGTCGGCAGAGATGCGTCTATTTTACTTAGGTCCCTGTTTCATCTTGACCTTCTCATACGGGATCCCTGGCCTAAGCAATAGGTCCACACGTACAGTCTCGGAGTCGCGTTTTTGCGTGGGACTCCGGGTGACTACGGAGGGGGTACAATACTAGCATTGGAACTCGGAGCCTGATTCATTCGCCACTCGCCAAATATTTACCAGCTTTGTATAGATGATATTGAGGGTCTGTTTCTTGGTCTACTCTAATGGGCTGAGCCTGCTGCAGCGAAGGCCCATCACTTGATTCGCAATCGGACGTACAATGCTTTTATCAAAATTTCACTCAAAATTGCGCCAAATGGGGACTCCTATTCAAAATTGACTAAGGAAATAATAATCAGTGGATAAGGCTAGTATACCTCATGCATCTTGCCATTCATTGCCTCTAAACAGACTCTTTCTCTACAACTTTCGTTTTAGCCGTTTGTAGTGCTTCCGCCGCCTCCTTCCTTAATTGCTCCTCATCCCCCCTCAAAAGCTCCTTATGCTTGATCATCACAACACTTACCAATGTCGCAGTCGCCGACATTGCTGCATTCAACAAAAAGACGTCTCTGAAACCTTTTATATATCCTTTGGAGAGTATATCTGCTGCCTGAGAAGGAGATATACTCAAACTTGAAATGGCGGAAGGGCTGTTGAGCAGAGAGGGCTTATCGATCACGGGGCTGATTGTAGACGAAGGGAATCCAAGATTCTTCATGAAATCTCGGATGGCGTTGTTTCTAAAAGGCACGGTCAGGGATAACTCATCCTAAGGTGTTATAGGGGCTTACAAGAGCGAAGAAGCAACTGGGAGAGCGATTGCTCCTCCGAGCATACGAACAAACTACGAAGAGATACATCAGTTGAGGACAAGCTAAGTTGTAAGGCCCATTTTACATTTCGTACTGCGGTGACAATCGACATGTCCTTTCTTGCTACACTAGCTTGTGCAGCCACGGTTGTAGTTTGCATGGTCTGATGAAAGAAAGAGTTAAACTAGGATTAGGCCTCCAATTTCAGAAGAAAACTCACCATGCCGTTCCCAAATCCGGTCAAAAGCATCAAAACAACCATCACAGCTTTCGACGTGCTGGCATTGAAAATGGAGATACATCCACATCCAATCGCAGACAAGGCAAAGCCAGTATATACGACTGTGCGATACTTGCCTGTATGACTGACGGCAAGCCCCTTGAAATCCGGTTGAGGCCGACTAGTAATTAAGATTGAAAAAACAAGGGCCTCACTGCTGTTAAACTCGAAACAACCTGACTCATGACAACAGGTAAGAGAAAAGTTCCTAAAGGACATGAGGGGAAGTTTTCCAAAATTCTGGGCAGAGCGACTAACCAGAGTAAGTAGGAGAGTATCCGAGGACGACTTGGAAGAACAAGGGAAGGTAGTACAACGCCGAGAAGAAAACGAAACCGCTGCAGGAAATATGTCAGTTCTTTGCATATGTTTTACCGAGAAAGCTTTATAACAAACTTAGCGAACATGCATATGTATACACCAACTACAGTTACATGTTTGAAAATGTGCACTAATAGTTAAACGTGAGCATCTGAACCATCTCAAACAATGTGAGGCTCACTTGGAACAATTGGCAACTTCGCAACCTTCCATTCCCAAAGGCAAAAGAGCACAACAACGAAGACACCACAACACAGTGGTGCCAGCACAATGACGGAGTTCCATGGGTACGTAATGCCTCCCTATATATACTCCCCAGTTGACGAGACATGGAGAAGGAATAAAAATGCTTACCCAAATAAGAGGAAGCATGATAAGTGTGCATCCTCCGAGCGTCAGGACAATGCCAGGATAATCAATAATCTTGAGTTTCCTAAGAATCATGAGTATTACACGTTGCACGGGGAGGGACAAGATATTTACTGCACAATTCCACCTGACATTGGTTTGAAAGGAGCATAGATCACCGCCATGATAGTAGCGACAACGGAAAGAGGTAGAGTTACCCAGAAGCACCACTAAAAAACCAGATTGAGATATTGATTGAACATCAGTGTATCAACTTGCTCTCCAACTGGCTTTTTCAGCCAAAACACCACCAATGATAGGCCCAAAGGCATATCCTAACGCAATTACACCAGCCGATATACCGACATATTTTCCTCTAGAAAGATTCAAATCAAACTTTATATAGTAAAAAAAGACAGCTACAAGCCTACCTTTCTCTCAACGGAACAATGTCCGAAATCATGATCTGCAACATGCTGGAGATGCCTCCACCACCAGCCCCTGCGATCCCTCTACACACAATAAGTTGGATGATAGAATTGGAGAAACCTGCAGCAAGATTCCCAACAAAGTAAACAGTCATGGCGAGACATAGGGTACTCTTCCGCCCAAATATATCGCTCAAACGTCCATACAAGGGTTGGAAAGCTGTGGAAGTCAATAGGTACGCGGATGGTACCCATGAAGACACAGAGCCTGCGTTGAACACAGCCGACACGGTGGGTAACGATGTGGAGACAATGAGAGAGTCAAGAGAGGTCACTAGAGCGCATAGTGACAGTGCAAGGAAGACGATAACGACTTGTCTTACGGGGAGGAGGTTGGTTTGATCAGTCAATTCGAGGGTGGTTTTGGTTTCGGGTTTGATTTTGTTTGATTGTACTGCGTCCAAATTCGAAGAGGCCTGTATCGAATTATCTGTTACAACAGAAGTCATTGGATATCGATCATTGGATAATTTTTTGGAATACAATATATACGAGGTGCGTTCGTAAGACGGTTTCACGTCATTTCGGTTGCTGTCCGGGTCGTCAGTAATGACTAACAAAACAGGGGAGTGGAATGAACAACGCGATGAAGACCGGTTGATACATCCTCAGTCCTGCATATAGTAAGTATCGAATTCTTTTGCCGAGGTCGACCTCGACATCGTCGATAGTAACCTAAGTACATAAGTACATAAGAAAATAAGCACACGTGACACGTCTGATTCTCTTCCGTCCCTCCGAAATGCAGAGAGCAGTGTTCACACAGACTCTGCGCTCTTTTAATTGTTTAGCCACCTCCAATGCTTCGGTCAGAGCAGCTCTCCTTCAAGCCAACACAGCATCTCGACTATCGTCGTTGAGCTTGACAAGTATTGGAGGAGCCCATATTCTTCGATTTAAATCAACCAAAGCTACTACAAAATCTGCTCAGAAAACTTCGCTTTCATCTTCTACAAGCACGTCTTCTGCAGTCAACACAAAGTCCACTGATTCTGCACCTACTGTGTCGAAGGCAGTAGAACACCCTCTTTCCTGGCCCGAATACCTTACTATTAGACGACGCAAACGAAGATTGCAGAATGTAAGGGTGATAATAGTCCTGTCGATTATTGAAGCTGAGAGTTCACCCTAGCTCGCAGCTATACCTTGCTCTGTATTGGGACTCATGGGTGGAGCAGCGTATTTTGGAAGCCTAGACACGGATCCGTTGAAACCCATCTTTGTGCGTTCGTTGACATTCTCCGCAAAGAATTCACGCTAACTTTTATGTCTTCTTGTCGACCCTTTGCAGGGGATTGACCCATTCATGTTCTACGGAATTTGTACCGCTGCTTGCATGGGTACCGGTTATCTAGTGGGTCCTACCCTCGGCGCGTTCATATGGCGTTTCCTTCCCTCCTCAAAACGTTATGGTAGTTTGATCGACAAAAAGGATAAGGAATTCTATGAAAGGATAGCAAAGAATCGCGTGGACGTGACATTGCAGAGTCCCACCAGTCCAGTGCCAGATTATTACGGTGATTATTACTCTCTTGTCTTCACTACTGTGAAAACTGATGCAAATATCGAAATGCAGGCGAAAAGGTCGGTTCCTTGCATGAATATAGGAAGGTCTGTGTTGTATTCATTCATACATGAGTGCGTTCGGCTGAGATTTATCGAAATCTAGTGGCTCAGAGACCAGAACAAGTACCGGCGAAAAGTGGTTTTCGATGAAGCCGCGTGAAATACCCCGTCGCTGATCTCAACGAAAGCCGCGATCAACTTGTTTCAGGTTGCAATGACTACTGATAGTCATATTCGATATACAGTACTCCGGTTAATAGACAGACGTGGAGGAGGAGGGCAGATCTTCTTAGGTTGTATATCTACTAGTTCACTAGGTACTGTCATGTATCAATCGACTTCATCCATCTGTGCCAGAGAGAGATATATTTTGACTAAACGAATCACCACTAACTAGTCTTGCAACAGCGACAGCATGTACGTGTTATTTTCTCTTGTCGCGAACCTTCCGCCCAACTCTACCCCCAGCGTTCGATGTCGCTGTGTGCGACGAAGGTGCATCGGTTTCGGTTGTTCGACGTACCTTATCGGCAGGTTCCTTTGTACCGCGGTTCCCCTCATGCAAAGTCTTCACATCCGGATAGATCATCGCATTCTGTGATCTGGCGCGGACGGAGAGGGCATGTCGAGCATTCGCAACTTGGGTGGCGTTGTGTGGGAGTGGAACACCCAGATAAAACACCCTTTGCACTTCGTTGACTTTGGCGTCAGAAACTACTGGCTGGGTAAGATACACCTTATCTACCGTCCATCTTAGAGGATACTTAGCAGTAGGAAGAACATCTGGTGCAACATAGATGTATATAATCTCAACAGGTTTGTGAAACCTGCGACGGGCATTCTCTCGTACTTCCGTAATGATAGTGACAGCACTTATCGTGGTATGCGTATGACCACGACCTCGGGCGATAGAAATCTGGATAAAGGCTGCGACAATATAACTGCCGCCGTCCCGAAGGATGAAAGAGTCAAAGAATGGGTTGTCTGGCTGAACGGGGCGATAGTAACAGTCCAGATCAAGTTGTGCCCAATCAGGGAGCTTCTCATATTCGTAGTCCCTCTGTCCCTTAAAAAAGTCGTCATACACTGAGTACTGTTCAGTGGTTGTTTCATAGACGCAGTCTGTGGTATGGGGGCATGCTGAGGACTTCGACCCGCATTTGACGCAGGTACGAGGTCGATATGTCATAGGTTGCGTTGGAGGCAAATCCGAGGGCGAGCCGGAAATCGAGCCAGGGGTCGAGAAGACTTTATGCACATACGGTTCGTAGATGTAAGCTGCGAAAGTGGTAGCTTTGGAATGAACGGAAAGTAATGCAAAGAGCTTTCCTCTGTCCTCGTGAGTCAGTTCTCGCTGTTTTCTCTCCATTTCTGAGCGAATGTGCGGAGATTTCCACACAACCGTGAAAGAATCAGAGACCCAGAAATTCGCCTTGTTGGCTAGTTCGGTTAACTTCAGTGCGCAAATGCGATGCGACAACCGACCGGTCCTTTGAGTTGTCTCGTCTTCCATCATCAATGCTCGTCCAGTTGCGAGGTAGGTGTTGAGGAAAGTCACTGCATGTTTCCATGGCAGCTATGTATCATCGTGCACGGATAAGACAGCGGCAGGATTTCGGAGATAAGTGTAGATATCTCGCGCCGCATAGCCAAAATGCTCGATGGCGTTATTCAAGAGCTTCTCCATGATCATATCAAGAACGTCTGGGCTTTGCAGCTCAGCATCTGACACCTCCGCATCCTCCAACGTGGTCCGGTGCTGTTGAGGAAGCTCAAGGAACATCTCCTTTTGGAAGCCATTCAAGCCTGAAAGACTCAGATCCCTAACATCCAGAAGGTCCATATCTGCAATGCCCTCATCCTCAGCCGTACTAAGTCCTCTTGCAACCCTCTGCTTTTTGACCCAGTGGTTGAGACTAGCGTCAAGTTTCCTCCGGGCGTGCTGGTATTTCCAACTAGAAACATTTGATCGCACCATACCCTACCATACCACCCTACCAACGAACGATGACTTACCCCTGAATAAGTAGCTCACGGCTCCAAAGCGGAAGGCCAATTACGATAGCGTTCTTCCAATTCACCCAGTAGTGGTACCGCGATGGATTGGGCGAGGACGATTGGACGATGAAGATATGTCCTACGTCTACTAAACCCTCATGCTCTTTAGCATCATGATCCAAATCTAACAAGACCCATATGTACGATTTCTTCATCACCCACGAGCACCGTCAGGACCTTCTGTCAATTCGGAAGACTTGGGTTCAGGAAGCATCTGGGGTGTGAAATGTACATGTGCTTTAGGGGAGTAGATGTGACTACCAAAAAAGAGAATTTTGTCGGTATCGGTGTACAAAAAGACAGGAGCGGCCCTCAGGCGTAGCTGGGGATGTTCCTCGGACGTCAGGTTCAAGAGTACAAGAAGCAGGTAACTCAGCAACACACTTTTCCCTGTTGAAAATGGATCCATTCAGATCCATGTAAATATAGATATTGACCAGATACCAATTCCTGGTTGGCCCGTGAGAAGTACTCCTTGTTCGGCGAATGTTGGGCTTGAAGAGATATTCGCGATGCGGCATCGCTAGATTGGCGGAAATGTTATCCAACGCCACATCAAATATGATCTTGATCCATGCATTACCGGTGCTCACAATGCCTCACAATCCATTGTAGGGTTGGTACATCACTGTGAAGGATCCACAATTTGTCATAGGCTTATCACAATGCTCATCGAGGTTTATAACAATATATATCCTATGTATGATATTACTCCCTCTTTGTATCAGTATATATATACATGTGAGAAATACAAGCTCTTAGATTGTACTACCTTGCATTATGTAGGATATCTACACTCCTAGTTGAATGAGGTTGGATGTAGGAAATATGGTTATGACAATTCTAGGCCATGTACATAACTTGAAGTGAGCCCATATCCATCCGTTATCTAGTATTAGGTCAGTTCCACATGTCGCTATTGACCCAGTATTGACCTCTCTTTTGAATCCGACCAAGTCATGGGAAGATTCTCCAATCAAGCTTGACTTCTTCAGGTTTAGACTCCTCATTGCCCGGTTGTGAGCTTTACTTCTCGTTATCTTTCCAGTGTCCATGAGAACTTTGGGAAATAAAAATTGATTTATTCAAGTTATTGTGGAGACTGTAAATTTCGTAGGAAATTGTGATGATGCGATCAAAGCATCAGTGGAGCAACTGGTATATAACGTGAACCCTGCGCAAACCCTTACGTGAATCCCTTTTCGTTTCTGACTTCCACCACCCCGACAAAAACCACGACTATCCTCGAGGAGGAGTGATTTGTGTGCCACGTCGGTCACAGCCATTACTATGTTGACTCCGACGGTTGTCATGATTGACGACCATCTTAAAAGCTGGATATAAAGCTGAAGTAAACGGTTTTGTTGCCAAGTCCTAACCTTATATCTTGAACGAACGTGAGAACCACCTACAATTTGATGAAGGTTATCACAACGACTGAGCTCTGGTGAGTGATACAACTGGAGGGCCTTTCTGTCCAGGCAAAACTGATTGGTCGGGTGAAATGTATGTTGACTCCAGTTCTTTTTTTTAAGTGAACATCACTAATAGAAAGTAACAGTGTCCGATCTCGAGTGCTAGTCATGGCTTTCTATGTGAGCGGTCCATCTTGGGTTTCCATTTCCAATTTCATATCTCTTACAGATTAGATGCCTCACACCAAGACTTGTTCTTACAACTATAAGGAAAAGGAGCTGCTCAAGTGATTGGACTGAGTGCGTATTCAAAGTTTTTTCCCCCCCAGTTTGTCATTCTTTTGTCTAATGCTTGCAATAAGTAGTCATCTTTTGATCTGGCGCAGCTCTGCCGCAGCATCAAAATGGTCTATAGCCGCGTCCAAGTGGATGAAGTTGCTGACTTCTCTATGATATGTTCGCTTTTAGTGATGTCCGATGTATTCACCTAATTTGTTTCTTGTCTCGTCGCCCCTGTTCTGTTGTGCACCGACACTTTCCCTTCCAACAATGGTGATCATCACCGGCCCCTCTGTTGCAACCCGCGTAGTTGTGTACTGAAACTATGTATATGCTCTAGTAAAACGTAAATCATCAACATCTTAATTGAATAATTTTGCGCCCACATACGAGTAATATTATCTGCAGTCAATATCATACTCAATGCACAGTATAGACATGACATTGCTTGTACACTACGTTCAGGCCAGGAGGATATTAATATATCACGATCCTGTGTAAGTTATACAGGATATCACAATGAAATTGTAATCTGACTTTGAGAGTTATGAAAAGTGGTGGTGGAATGTAATGCGCCAAATACTATTGCGGGGTAGTCGCGATATCACACTATGATTACAACACCCTTATCCCTTACAATATGTTACATCTGCCCATAATATTTCCGCTTATTTAGCGATGCGGCGGACGACGTCAGGGTAGTTGGGCAAGATTATAATCTCGCCAGTAGAAGTTTCACGCAGCTGATGTGCCATAACAGAGTCCAGGAAAGTCTTGTTTGGTACGACTGGTAAAGCTTTTCCCGCGACAAGGTCTATTTCTTTAAGCATTTTGACATGCCGTATCTCTTTGTACCACATCATTGTCGAGTCTGTCACAAAGCGGCAGCGGCGGAGTGACTAAGCAGAGCAAGGAGGCAGAGTGACTGAGCAGGGTGGTAGATGCGGAGCAACTAAGCAGAGCAGAAGCGGACTGGTCCCAAGATAATGACAGAGATATATTGAGTATCGTAGTCATAGGTGTTACGATCACTTCTTTTCCATCTTATCTTTTTCCTTATCTCTTGTCTTATCTTTTATCTTTTGTCTTATCCTCTATCTCCCTTATCCTATATCTTGTCTTATCCTGTCACCTGACCTATTATTCATGCTTACTGATACAACATGCGCTTTTCATTTACTTATATTAAACACAGCAGTCTTACAACACATATACAGCATGACGATCGAGCTTTCATTACTTACACATTGCTTTACTTATGTTCTACTCATGTTTACCACTAACCCAGGGCGTTGGGCATTACTAGGGCAGAGGGTTGTTTACTTGTATATAAGCTGTAGTTACTTGCTGTATTTCCTTAGCTTTGATCTCGTCTATTCTACCTGGTTTAGTCCAGAACTTTGCTCTTCTCCTTCATCGTTTCGCCAACTAAGGTTTTCTTGAGTGTGACGCCTGGTAGCACCCGTTACTAGAACCAGTCGCTGACAATAGGTAACAATAAGTAAGCACATACCTGGTCCCAAGATAATGACAGAGAGGTCAAGATAAGGGGCCAGGCTGTGAGGGGTTGGCTTTATATACATAATCCGATCTGCGAGAAATGACGATGTAATACTATACAGTTTAGGAACAAGGAAGGTGGCGGAAGCCAGTAGAAGGAGAAGGGTAATAGGTGGATCGGTAATCGATGATGGGGGTCAGGTGGATCAGTAATCGATGGGATTTGACAGTGATGTAATTGTACAAGTAAGGGCATCGAGACGGTGAGAAAAGGAAAATGATAGGGGCTACGTACTTCATGACATTACCCCCCTTCTTACGACCATTGCCCTCGATGGTCAGGCTTTTGCTGCTGTGGGGTGCTTTTTGTGGAAGGCCCGAACAACCTTTGGAGCACGGCTGAGGTTAGGCGCTGGCTCCCAGGAGTTATGCCCCGTGTCGTAACCTTTCCACTTAACCAGGTATTCCAACCTCTTCCACCGGATCCGACTATCCAGAATTTCCTCTACTTCGTATTCCGGTTCATCTTCATCCTCTAGGTAGACCGGCTCTGGTGGTGTTGGTATTTCGCCATTGATAGCGTTACCTTTCCAGGGGTACAGTTTGTCAACATGGAACACAGGGTGAATGCGGTCGAGGGAGATAGGGAGGTCAAGGCGATAGTCCAGGGGTCCAATCTTCTCCAAGATTCGGTAGGGTCCAAGCTGCCGATCTCCTAGCTTCTCACTGGATAGTTGGAGGTTGATGTCCTCTGCGCTGAGCCAGACAAAATTTCCGACTTTGAACTGGTGAGCTTTCCATTTTCCTCGCTCATAGCCCTCTTTCTGTTGCCTTTTTCCTAAGTGCAAGGCAGCCCCTGCGTCCTGTCGGGCTTCTCGGAGTATCCATATGCGGTCATCTACAGCTGGGATTCCGCTGCGTTGTCCCACTGGGATGTTGAACAAGGGGAGGTATCCGTAGGTTAGCTCGAATGGGGACATGCCTAGTGCAGAGTGGGTTCGCGAATTGATTACAAACTCTGCCATGGGGAGGTGTTCTGCCCAGTCATCCTGCCGACGACCTACGTAGAGTCGAATGTATTTTTCTACTTCTTGGTTGGCGCGTTCGGTTTGTCCATTAGACTGAGGACGATACCCAGATGTGAGGTCTGATTTTATTCCCAGTCTAGCAAGTAGGGATCACATGAGTTTAGCTGCAAACTGCAGCCCGCGGTCAGACTTGAAGTGGAGAGGGAGCCCATGGAGACGGAAGATTTCCCTGTAGTAGATGTCAGCAACGCCTTCCGCAGTGATGGAGCTAGTACATGGGAGGGCATGAATTTGTTTCCCATAGAGATCCGTGCAAACTAGGACTGCGTCGTATCCTTGGGAATTAGGCAATTGCGTTATCAGGTCCACTCCTACCTCTTCCCATAGACCCGAAGGTACGTCTAATGGCTGCGTTACAGCTCGTGGGTGTCGTTGGATCTTTTTGCGTGCACACGTCTCGCATCCCTCTACGTATTTCTCCACAAAGGAGCGTAGTGTTGGCCACCAGAAGTGGGTGCTAACTAGATCAAGTGTTCCATGGAGTCCGGGGTGTCCAGCCGTGGGATGGTCATGGCATTGACGCAGTACTTCCGTGCATAGGTCATCGTCTGCGGGTACATATACCCGTCCTCGGTAATAGACTAGACCATTGTCCTCTTCCCATTCGGCGATCCCATTAGCCAAGCGCTGTAGTCCATGCTCTTTGACTGTTTTGAGACCTTCCAGTACCTGTGCTTCCCGCTGTGAGGCTTTCCGGATGCGATCCTCTAAGGGGTTCCGTAGGATAGAGGCTGCAATTTTGGTGAAATGGCTTGGCTTAAGGACCGTCTGCTGTCGATTATCCTCATTGTCTAGTACCTGGTGGGCTGCCATACGAGAGAGAGCATCAGCCTGAGTGTTTGTTCTGCCAGGGCGATGGATCATGTGGAAGTCAAACCGTGAAAGGTATAGAGCCCAACGAGCTTGTCGACGGGTGAGGTCTTGAGCTGTGCGCCAAAACTCGAGGTTAGAATGGTCAGTGATGATGTCAAATGGCTGGGGTAGTCCCTCCAGGAAGTTCCTCCAGTCCTTCAACGCTTCTATGATGGCTAGCATTTCCCGGTCGTAGATCTCGTAGTTCCGTTCCGCTGGTTGCATTGAGGCTGATCTAAAAGCGACGGGATGCCATTGGCCATCCTCTTGCTGCTGCATGAGGGCACCGCCAGTAGCAAAGCCTGATGCATCTACCTTGATTCGCGTCGGTCTGTCCGGAGTCCACAGGGCTAAGATGGGTGCGGAAATGAAGGCTTCTCTGAGGGTGTCAAATGCTTTCTGCTGGGTGTCCATCCAGGTAAAGGATATGTCTTTCCGAGTGAGGTCATTCAGGGGCCTGGCTATCCTCGCAAAGTTCCGGATGAAGCGCCGATAGAAGTTAGCAAATCCAAGGAACCCTCGTAGCTCTCGAAGGTTAGTGGGGGCTGGCCAGTCACGAACTGCAGCTACCTTTACCGGGTCCATTCGCACCTCCCCTTCCGATATAATAAGGCCTAGGTATTCGATCTGCTGTTGTTCAAATTCGCACTTCTCCGGTCGTAGGTACAGGTCATGCTTCTCCAGCCGGGTTAGTACTTCCTGTACCACTTGTCGGTGCTCCTGAAGGTCACTGCTAAAGATGAGGATATCGTCCAGGTAAACTGCTACCTTTCCAGCTGCTATAAGGTCTGCAAATATGGCATTCATGAGTGCTTGGAACGTTGCAGGGGAGTTGGTGAGACCAAAGAACATAACCTTAGGCTCGAACAGCCCTCGTGTGGTTGCAAAAGCCCCTTTCCATCCGTGGCCTTCCTTAATTCGAACGTTGTTATAACCCCAGCGGACGTCAAACTTGGTGAAATATCGGGCCCCTTGAAGTCGACTAATAATGTCAGCAACCAAGGGGAGGGGATAGCGGTTCTTCACAGTGTACCCGTTCAGTTTCCGGTAGTCCTGTACGAAACGGAGTTTTCCATCCTTCTTCTTAACAAAGAAGACTGGGGACGAGATGGGTGATTTAGAGGGAACGATGTAGCCTTTCCGCAGATTTTCTTCCAGGAAGCGATCCAACTCCTCCTGCTCGTTTAGGGACATGGGGTAGATCTTGGTGCGCATGGTTGCTGGTGCTCCAGGCAAGAGGTCGATTGTATGGTCCCAGGGTTGATGGGCCGTTAGTCGTTCGGAGGCAGATTCTGAGAAGACCTTCTTGAATTCACGGTATTGCTCGGGGACCATTTCTGCAAAGGTTTTAACAGGTTTGTCTCGGTTGGCTTCCTCTGCTAGCTGCTGGGAATAAGTGAATCCCGCTGCGCACCAGGACTTCCTCAGTCTGTTCCTCTAGGATTCCTGCTTTAACCCATGCCCGACGGGTTTTGTGATTGGCTCGGATTCGGTGTATTGGAGATTCTTCCACCATTGCTGGTTCACTCTCTTCAAGGGTCACTTCTAGTGGCGCCTCAAAGTGAGGAGGTTCTGGGTTTGGGAGTTCAGGGATGGGGCTCTCTGTGTTAGCGGCAGCTAGGTGTGGGTATGAGATCTCCTCGTCTTGGACTTCTTCTATAGTTACTCGAGGGGGTTTTACTGAAAGTCGTCCTTTCTCCCAGTCAATCTCCGGGTTTACCTTCCGTAACCAGGGAAGTCCAAGAATAAGGTCTTCTCCACCTAGGTTGGTGATCAGGAAGTCCATCCACCGTTCTTGATTATCTACTGTGAGTGCTAGGCGTGCGAAGTGGGTGATTCTTCCAGCTCGGTTAGGGGTGCCATCAATATTGAACACATCGATTGGCTTCTGGAGTGGCGCACATCTTACACAGTTCCGGGTAGCAAAGTCTTGGTTCAGAAACAGGGCGGTAGCTCCACAGTCTACCATGGCTGCAGTTGTTATACTATGGTTCCTTCCTCTTAGTCTTGCATGAATTCGAAAATGTGGGGAGTTGGAATTTAATTCCCGGATCGACGATATTGTACATGATGGGAGCGAGTCATACGAAGAGGTAGCGAACATAGTAAACTGATTACGGGGTACTCTCGGTGCAGCCGAGACGGGTACCCTCTTTAAAAACCCTGTTGAAAACCAGAGGACGAGGAGGACATAGCATTAGCACGATCAAGTAATTCCCTTATTTGACCAATCTGGTTGGAGAAGTCCTGGTTAGGGGGGCTCGGAGTAGCAGGTACAGTAGCCAGCACGGGTGTTGGGGTTGAGGCGGCAATCTGGACTGGTTCGTTTGGGAACAGGGAGAATGGCACAGATCCAGTGGCTGATATCTGTTGGCGACGGGGCTGTTGGCGTCGGCCTCAGTCTCGTCCAAGTCCCATGAACTTGTCCTGGCAGACTGCTTCCAGGTGTCCTCGACGTCCACAGTAACGGCAGGTGGTTTCTCGGTGTGGGCAGTTCTGTTTGACGTGACCTTGGGCACCACAGCCAAAGCATCGTCCACGCATGCGGGCCAGGAAAGCCTCCCTTGTATTCCCATTGCTAGTGTGGGTGGCATCGATATCCATGGCATGGGGATCAGCAGGGGCCACATAGGAGCGGGTAGGTCCGGTGCTTCGACCAGTCAGAGTGGGGTCGTGCAAGTAGACGTCAACTGATACGGCCCGTGTGATGGCCTCCTTTAGGGTCCGAGCAACTCCTTGACCAATGTTTACCGTGATCAGATTCTGTCGTATCTCCGGAAGTAGGGCAGAGTAGAATCGTTCCCGTAAGTCAAGATCCGACATCTCAGTCCGACTTCCGATGTCCTGGAATTTCTGAGCAAATTCCGCTACTGTCTACCCTTTACCTTGCTTCAGGGACTGGATCGCGTTACGGGCTTCCATACCTGGGTCTATTGATTCAAATCGCTGTCTGAATTCTGTGAGGAACTTCTCCCAATCGCCTTCGAAAGGGGGATTCTCCGCATCGAAATGCAGCAAATGGGGAGTCGCCCAGTCTCCAGCACTTTCTGTGAAGAAGCCTAAGGCCGACTTGATAAGCTTTGCCTGACTGTTGGTAAGATCGGGTTGTTCTGATGCCCAGTTCTGGAACTGAGCTCTAAAACGTCGAGCTTCATTACTGTCTTTACCCTTGAATACCTCGGGTTTGTTCATGCTGGACTTGGAGGATGAGCGTTCCTCCATGGCTGTAGCAAGATTGGCTACTTGTTTAATGAGCTGAGTCATGAGATCTTCCGCAGAGGCGGGTGGGGCTGGTGTGGCAGGCGGGACAGGGGTCGACATGATAGGAGTAGGCAATCGGGGTTGGGGAATTGGCAGGAAGGTTATGTTGCTTACAGTAAGTGGTTCTTGAATTGAGTTGGGAAGGGCGTTGGGGCAAGGTTGAGACTGGCAGTCGCGCCAAGTATCATTGTCGTTGTGGGCGTGAGCGTGGTCTCTGGGGTCAACTGCGTGTGGGAGCGTGGAACAGTCTACACTGGCAGCGGGTGTTTCAGAATCGGGCGGGACTGGGGAAGACATGGTGTCTATGGATCCTGCAAGGACAACCTTATTGGTAGGCTGTCAGTGCAGTAATGGATCTTGACCTAATGTCACAAAGCGGCAGCGGCGGAGTGACTAAGCAGAGCAAGGAGGCGGAGCGACTGAGCAGGGTGGTAGATGCGGAGCAACTAAGCAGAGCAGAAGCGGACTGGTCCCAAGATAATGACAGAGATATATTGAGTATCATAGTCATAGGTAACAATAAGTAAGCACATACCTGGTCCCAAGATAATGACAGAGAGGTCAAGATAAGGGACCAGGCTGTGAGGGGTTGGCTTTATATACATAATCCGATCTGCGAGAAATGACGATGTAATACTATACAGTTTAGGAACAAGGAAGGTGGCAGAAGCCAGTAGAAGGAGAAGGGTAATAGGTGGATCGGTAATCGATGATGGGGGTCAGGTGGATCAGTAATCGATGGGATTTGACAGTGATGTAATTGTACAAGTAAGGGCGTCGAGACGGTGAGAAATGGAAAATGATAGGGGCTACGTACTTCATGACAGAGTCCAGTAAATTCCACTGGTCCCGCGCCGACCAGATATAGTCTTGTGCGTGTGCGCAAAAGGCTGGAAGCGGTGCTGGTTGAGAAGGCAGTAGGTAGGGTGGTGCATGAGTGAACGAAATTTTCTTCACTCATCGTGAATTCTGGCTCGCGAGACTAGGGTGGTGCTGTAGTTTGTTCAGCTGGCTCTGCAGGTAGTTGGGGCGGTTCGTTAAACATCGTAAGTCGTGGCACTGGCAACGCTTGGAAACGCTATGAACAGCAAAGAAAGATGTTTGAAACAAAAAGCAAAAAATTTGCAATTGGGGGGCCTATAATGGCAGTTTTCGTTCAAAATTCGACTACATAAGATGCAAAATGGAACTTCCTTCTAGCCGACTTGAACGACTGACCTCGTCATGCAACAGATGTCAATTTCCAAGAATTCGACTCATTTTGTTGTTGACGCGAAATGAATTAAATTCTTGGGAATTGAATCATACTAGTGACGCGCTCTACCAACTGAGCTAAGAAGGATTGCAAAAAAAGGTTGTAATTGACATTTCAGAGAGTACAATATCACTGTTGCAATATCATAAAAAATGTCCGTTGTCAAAATGCATATCCAAAGGTATCATGATCACTGCATAGTAATGAAATTTAAATGTTCAAAAGGTCCTGCAGAAACTATGCAACAGTCGGGAGAGCACCCGACGGAAGACAAAGACCTAGACCTAGAGACCAGAAAATATACTCTCGAGACTACTCTGGATAGTGAATTGGGGACTCTGGTTACCGGAATCCCCGAATACTGTAAAGCAGACAAGTGAGTACGCAACCGAAAACAAAGACGTAAACATACAGATGACGGAGTAGTCGTCTCCTGGGACAACGTTCGAAGGACATCTGACGGAAACCCATCCTTGCCTAAGGTCAAAGCCACTGGCAAGGGCTAAAGAAAAGGTGAAACAAAGGATCGTTTAATGTCAGAATGCGAAAACGAAGACTTCCAGCTCACTTGTGTCAGTCAAGACCCCATCTTGACCCAGGCGTACAGAAGCTCCGTTCGAGATATTGACAGGAGCATTGGAGGTGTCCCTTTATATATGGATCCACACCCAATAGTCAAACTTCGCATACAATTTAGGGAACAAGAGTACGATACCAAGTGACGTTGTACTGTTGTCCTTCAGTCCAAACAGTGCTTGCGTTGGGAGAAATGATCGTCGGGGACCAAACGTCCAATATCATACGGGCCCCATTCGACACAGGTGAAGCAGAGACCGCGGAGACAGCCAAAGCCATAAAAGATGATGCGAGGAGCGTGAATTGCATGATGACAACAAATTAGAGAGTGGTAGAGGATTGAAGGAGAGGAAATTGTCTTCTGGGTTAATTAATACCGTGAGCTGAAGAGGGAAGTAAGGAAGAAAAACGAAAATCGTGAGATGGCAACGAGGGTTTAAATACCCATTCAGAGCTTCGCTAAACTCTCTGCCGTGAATGTGGATGCGAACATTCCGCGAACATTCAACATACAAATCAGCTCCACAGCATGATGGCTTGGAAGCTCTTTGGATCACAACCTATAATAGAGCCTATCAGATTACAGCGCTCCGTGCCAGTCCGTTTGTCAGCAGAGGCTCGGACGGTTCAATTCGACCTTGAGTCTAAGGAGGAGCCTTCGGTCTTATACATAGCACACATAACAGAGTACTCACATTCGGTAAAGTGGTATGACTTCTGATCATGAAGAACATGTGGCTTTGGCGCGAACTGCAAAACTACTGCAAAGTATGGGTCCAACCTGGACTGAGCCCAGGTCGCGGAACAATATGACAGGAGTAAGGCAGACGAGACTTGGGGGATCATGGTGGTATTACATATGTACTTGTGGGAAGACTAATAGGTTTACAACGTTGAAACTAGAAATGCAATAAGTAACCAAGTGAGTATGTGCGGAGATAATGAATGCACTCCAAAAAACTCTGAGAACTTGGAGAAAAAGGAATTAAGGGTACATGGACCGTAAAAAGTTAAAACTATAATTCAATGAAGCTGGTATCGATTCCATCCGCAAAGTCCCAGATACAAATCCGCTGTGAGGAAGAGTTGAAAGGTAAACTCAAAGACAGAGGGAAAAGACAACAAATACATACCTGATCTTCACCACAAGATACTACCTATGGAAGGAAGCGAATATGCGGTTAGCAGACATTATAAACGACCGCAAATCAAGCAAACTCACTTTCGTGCCGTCAAATCCAATACAAAATATCCTTCCAGTATGTCCGCCAGACAGATCTGCAACCAATGCACCCGTTCTACGATCCCATACCTGAAAACACCGTATCAATCGTATCGTAGACCAATTGATTTCTGACAGGGGAATTTAGAACTGACCTTGATACTTAAATCATAACTCCCACTCAAGACAAACTCATCTCCGAACGCAACAGTCCTTACTAGATCCCGATGAAGAACATTCTTATGTACATTGTTAGTACCCTGTCGTCCACTGACACCGCCCCCAAGAGCAACAAGTCCGCTGTTCCCGCACGCCTGACACAAGACAGCCTGGCCTTCTAACCCGAATGCGAATGTCGGCGCAATGTTAAAACCACTAGTCAGAAGTTCATTGTTCCCGGCATTGGGCATTGGTTGGGACTGGAAATCTGGAACAAAGGAAGACGATAGATGACCTGCTTGAGAGCTGCCCAAGTCATGCCCTTGCCCGACTAATCCGGAAATATTGTCAAATTCTGGGGACGTAGACCAGCCATGCAAGGTTGCGATGTCAAATAGACGAAGATGCTTGTCCGAAGAGCCAGAAAGCACATATGGGGGCTTGAAGTCTATGGACGCGATACTACAAAATTTCTCAGCTAGAATCATCAAGAAATGAGAAAAAGCTGCATACCCCCTGCTGTGATGATTCTCGAATGTGCGCAACAAATTCCCAGTGTTTGCATCCCACAATCTGATTGAACGATCACCGGAGCCAGATACGATGAGAGTATCTGATATCGAGACCGCGTTGACGGCTGCTCGATGCGCACCCAAAACAAATTGGGGAGCTAGATCAGGAAACAGGTAGGTTCTAACAGTGCGGTCTATGCGGAAGAGTAAGTAGAAACTTAAGAACAAATGAATTATAGCGAACCTTTCGAACAAGAAACAAGGCGTTTATCATCAAACCTCACGCAAAGCACGCTATCCTCATGGTCAGAAATGACTTTGATCACCTTGTTCTTCTCCAGGTCCCACACGACAATTTTACGGTCACTACCCGCACTAGCGAGGATCCCATTATGCACACAGATGCTCAGAACAGAGCTCAGATGAATTCCACTGATAACTCTTTCCACAAGCCCGGTAGACAGATTCCATTCCCGTACTGTCTTGTCTCGCGAGCCAGTGAACAGCACCTGAACACCAGAAGAAGGATAGGTGTAGAGTTGAAGACAGTAAATCGTGTTCGTATGTGAGTTAGTGGGTGCACCTCGGGTTTGGAGTGCGGATAATCTATAAGAGGAAGTAAGAATGCGTTTTTGAAGTTTGATGCGAGTTTGATGAAGTAGTTTGTAATTTGGTTTTGGTGATGAGGAGGGTGATCCTAGCGAACCAAGAAGCGAAGGGGCAGAATGACGAGTTCCTACTCGAGGTCGCACATTGTTCACTCGCTTCGTTGAAGAAGAATTCGAATTATTGCCAGAAGGATAAACGCTGGCCCGAGTAGGGATTTTTGAAGAAGATGAAGCAATAAGTTGCGAGACACCCGCAAACGACATAGATGCAAACCCTGAATCCAGCTCTGCATGCATTATCGTCAACTCAGCTTTAGCAGCATCAAGTTCGCTCATCATGAGCGTATCGGCAACTTCCTCCTCTTCCGCTTCTTCATCGGAATCTCCCATGCCTTCGTCATCAGAATCATTCCAGGCATCTTGAGATGCACCCAATCCGGAATGAGTGAAGACTGGAGGAAACTTGTATGACGGCTGCCGCCATGACCACCCACGAACATCGCAGAGGTCCTTCCAGAGAGATTGATCGTTAGAAAGGACGTGCCAGCGCCGACAAACGAGAGCACTGGTGAGCAATGCTGGGAAGGGAAGGTACGAAAATATCTGTAGGGATACTTCTGCTGGTAAGGACTACGCGAAGATAGATGAATGCCAGTCAGACGGATGATGTTTTGAGTTTCAAAGTAGCAGGAAGCTCACCCCAACAACATCAAACTGTAATAATGGTGCCAGTCGCCTTTGTATGGTGGCGAGACGAGCTCTGGGTAAAGAAGCTAAGATTTGATAGGCCAATTCTGGGGAACGCTCTCTCAAGAGTTGATACACCTCAGATACAAATTTCATCACCTTCGCACTCCTGCACAGAGCCAAACCCTGAAAGAAGGTCAACACTTGAAGGTTTACTGGGCGTAGGAGGATATTGGTTCAAAATCAAGACATCTTCGTCGTTGTATCCTTCGTCAAAGAGGTGTTGAACGTTCATATAGAGTATAAGCGAGCGTCCTTAAGTTGCAAGGGTCCTTGAAGGAGAAGTGCGAGTTGGTAGAGAACTTTCGGGCAACAGTTGATGATAGTTGTCGTCGCCGTTGCACTCACGGCAGTGTAACTAAGTCGTTAAGCGCCAGTCGTCGGAATCAAATGGACACGTGCAAGAATCGCTGATCATCGTTCTAACTTCGGCCTGAAGCACTCTCACTTTTCATTTTTATATCGCTCAAGGCATACTGAAGTACAAGTTCAAATTCACAACGCAGCATTAATTTCTGGACTAAAATTTCATACAATTTAGATGACTTCTGCCGCACACCCCATTTAAGCAATCCTCTATCAACCTGCAGAGAAGCGCCATCCTACCGCAGTCGGCATATATGTCTATGTTTTGGTCAAAGGACACTGCCCAAGCTGGATACCAGCAGGAAATGGCACGAGGAGACCAGGATAGTAATAATAAACGGGGCAGAAAAAGGAGTGTTAGTGAAATGTCAAGGAAAAATATTAGTAGAAAATAAGATAGAGTAAAAGTAGGGTAAATGATCCACCATCCATTATGCACGCTTCCCAACCAACGGTGGAATCTCAGAGAAATAGGGTATGGCAAGTGCCGCAACAACCACCAGGACGGTGATCGCGCCTGCAACAAGACAAGATGTCGTATTAGAAGCGCGAGGAGTTGAAACAAGGTTTTCCCGTTTGGTTTTTGCCGAAGGAGACGAGGAATGATATGAAGGAGGAGATGGGAACAGTCGGACGTACCCAATGGATTTAAAACCATGGATGCTACGGAATAACATTCATGAATATCTGAGTATGTCGGGTGAAAACAGGCTACTGACTAATATCCTTCTAGATTTTTCTTGATTTCATCTTCCATACCAAGAGGCACTCCAGCGAGCGATAGCGTAATCTTAGTAGAGTCTGAAGATTGTGCTAGGGTGGTCGTCAATGTGCCGGTGTGTCCTGAAAGAATTAAAACAATAAAGCGTTCAAATTAACGTTAGTTCACCGAATACTTCTTGAATCAAGACTCCCCACCAGATGGCCACGTTGGACTTTGTAGGGCCCACGTCTGGACAATCTTAGTGGGAGCATCAAGAGAGATATACTTTCCCTTGACCCCTCCGCCAAAGAGTGAATAGTCTGTGTCGGGCTTCGCTGCGGACTGTAACAAACAATCAATAAGCAGTAAGAAAGACATATGCAGACTGTTTACCTGAGCAGGAGCCCTCGTCCATGCTGGAATCCTTTTCTCGTCCGTAAGGAGACTAAACAGGTCATCCGCCGCAGCCATGAACGAGGCATCCACAGTGACCGTGGCGGAGTTAACAGACACCTTCTTTGCCTCTTTCTTGACGGCAGGAGCAACAGAGGGAGTTGCTGACGCCACCGTCGCCGCAGAGGTAGTAGAAGCCGCAGATGCAGGAGCAGGTGTTCCGGATCGACTGGGGTCGGCGCTGACTGTTAGATCTTTGCCGTGAATTTCAATCAACGCAGCGGGGAAACGATTGAAGATTTCTTCAAGGAGAGGTGGAGCACGCGTCTTTGCCATTGCTACCAAAGCCTCAGCAGCAGATGAGGCGCCGGAAGTAATGGACCAGAAGTACTAGTTCATGCCGGGCCAAGTTATTGAAACAGCAACGACGGGATCTGACGACCTTACCTGATGATCAGAAGACTTATCGAGGGTGGTTTCATGGGAGACCTCTGGAATATCCAGATGCCCGGTAACTTCAGAGCCGTCACTGGCTTTACCTGACCATTCGAGGTTGACCTTACAGTCATAGATAGTGATCAGTCTCAATAAATATAATCAGTATAAGTAGTTGGATGTTTACGATATAAATATACAAAACTCACTTGGATTTTCTCTGGCCAAGCTCGACATCTCCCTCAAACTCATATATACTGGTGATGATTAACTCTTCCCCCTCTTTATCTCCCTTCACACTCAGGTTTTCCAATTCCTTGGTGAACCAATTTCTGCCCCATTGAGTGACATTCTTATTCTTCCAGTGCCAGTTTGCGGTCGATGGTGGGAGTGCCATTGAAGGTATAAGCAGAAACGCGTGCAAGACAGAGATCGAGAGCAGAGAAAGTCGGTCAAGAGTAGATGGCAAGGAGGAGCCTTTTTGAACAACGAAAGAAATCGATGGAAAGAGACAGAAAAACGCGTAAAGTGGAAGTTTCCAGAAGTGCCAGATAAGGCGCTAATTAATGGGCGCTTGTGCTGAAGACAGGAATTGGCAACGTCAACCGCGGCCTCAAGACGTTAAATCGTCAACGCTCATTATACTACTCTTTCCTGCGCGATGCTTAAGAGGAGATATAGGGACATATGCTATTGCTCCTGTTAACTCCACCGTGACTCGGACACTAGGACCAGGTTACTTCAAATAAAGGATACCAGAATCTAGAAATTTTTACCTATTTTTACTTGGCAGTTGCATATCTCCTTGTGTGTGTATCCTAAGAGAGACTGCTTCCGTTGGACATGAAGAGTTGACGATTCCAGCGCGAGTCTTCATCTAGTCCACATCTTCCTTCACTTATTATTGCGCATTTACGTGTCGCGACTGGTATAGGATTCGACAGGATTCGACATGGCGTTGTGTCTGTGGCGGAGTATATCAAGTGAGTCAATCAAGATTCTACCTATAAACACTGTAATTGTAAGTTAAGTATTCTAGAGCAATCACTCGCTACTTGCGGTAGTTGATTGACCATCTATTGTGCCGTACGTATATCTATCTCTGATCTCAGCGTCACTTAGACTATGTCTGGAACACTCCATGTAGGTTTTTATTTCTTTCTCTCATCGCGACCTGATGCGATTATATTCGCAACTTAAATACTCAATTTCAATGCATAACGACGGTTTTGTCCTCGGAATTTGCACCGTGCTCATAAAAGAGACAGGCTAGTGCTATACAAACTTTCTTACAAACTTTCCTCTCCAACCCAGGGTTGTATGTCAGGAAGATCCTTGGCCCTGCCACCCTTGCCTTTCCCTTTCGCGACCTCGGACGAAGACCTCGTAACTCCTGCGACAGAATATGTTCCTCCAAGTGCCTAGTGCACCTACACTATTCGCTCATGATTATCAAGGAGCGCAATTGATGATATTTAGAGATTATCTGAGGTATACTGAGAACGAAGGTCCGTCTCGTTTTGATTCTGTTTGAGTCCCGCTGGATGCATCCAGCACTCCGATCCTGACCCTAGTCCTAACCCCGATGATAGAAGTATCGTCCAGCATAAAAAGGAGTAAGGGTTCTACATGTAGTCGCCCTGCACTCACGAACTCAGTCCTGACTCACGCTACGCTCTTACCACCAACTAAACGAAACGCCTCTTCTTCTTCTTCTTTGCACCACATGGTACAAGCCAAGACCAAGACCTTTGCTAGTCCCCGAAATCCCTCTCCAACTACTGCGAACAATTTCATTCTTCCGGATTTGATATCACACTGCCGTTTTCCACTCGTTTACCATCCCAAAGGGGATGTCGTGGCCGCGGAGTCTATCCGTTGGCTCGACACCAACTGTCCTGATTTGAGGGAAAAACGCAGGCGAGCTCTATATGGCTTACGAGCAGGAGAACTGACTGCATTCTGCTACAACACCGCGTCCGATGAACGCCTCAGAATAATATCCGATTTCATGAACTATCTCTTCCACTTGTGAGTAATCCTAGTCATGCTTAACACTAATTGTATGCATCGATTCACCTTCTAGGGACAATATCAGCGATGGGATGATGACCAACGATACTGAGGCTCTATCCGACGCTGTAATGAATGCCTTGCAGTTCACCGACTCAAGGTTCTATCGTCCTACCACTGAGCTTAATTATGTGCAGCTCGAAGACGAACTGAACGCAGCGAAATTAGCCAGAGAGTAAGTACTCCACTCCGTGCTTCGAATACACGTCCTACTCCGCCTGTTTCTTGAATTCATTCTGACTCAAGTCCTTCTCCGGCATGCAGCTTCTGGGGTCGTTGTATACGCGGAGCCGGTCCTGGCTGCCAATCCCGGTTCAAAGATAATCTCGGACTTTTCTTCCAGGCTGTCAGCAATCAAACTAAATCTCGCGATGCTGGAGTTATCCCTGATCTAGAGTCATACATCGAGGTACGAAGGGATACTTCTGGTTTGTCTTCTTTCATATCGCTATCTTAGAGAACTCACAGGTTGGGCTTTTTATTCAGGTTGTAAGCCTTGTTGGGCTCTCATAGAGTGAGTCAGACTGTACTCGTCGATTTTCAGCGGCGCTGGACACCTTCAAATATGATTCAGATATGCTCTCGACATTGACCTTCCAGATTTCGTGGTTGAAGACCCTATCATCATGGCTCTGAACCAAACGACTAATGATCTTGTTACTTGGTCTAACGTGAGGTTCTTTTAACGTGTAATATTGTGCGTCTCCTTATCTTTATTATTATTTAGGACATCTTCTCTTACAATGTTGAGCAATCTCGAGGTGACACGCACAACATGATCGTCATCCTCATGAAGCATCATGGACACACCCTTCAGGGTGCGGTTGATTACGTCGGGAATCTCTGCTACCAGACCATGGAATATTTCAACGCGAATAGGTCAAAGGTACCGTTCTGGGGAGCTGAAATTGATGATATGGTGCAGCGCTACGTGCAAGGTTTGCAGGACTGGATCATTGGGTATGTGTCTCTATATGAAGTGTCTCCCTCGTGGTGCTCCATTTACAGAACGCAAATCTGACACAGATCACTTCATTGGAGCTTTTTGACTACTCGGTACTTTGGAGAAGAGGGTCAAGATGTCAAACAGCATAGATTTATTGAGCTTATGCCAATACGGGAGGAGAACAAATGGTAGTACAGTACATGAGCCATCAACAAGCAAGGTGTGGGCCACGACAGTGGATCCAGCCTAGTGGTAGTAGTCGCTCTATGCCGTAGATAAAGCCCACTACGCTCGCAGATACATAAGACCTTTCCAAATGTACCTCAGCCTGTTCCGTAAGGAGAAAGTGAGGGCAAGGCGCCAAAATGCGTTGCGGGCGCTAGAGATTTTTCGACTTCTAAATTCATTGTATATCTCTTTATTATTCCTTGTCCGAGACACCCCTCGTACCCTCATGCCTGTTTGACCACATGCATTGGAAATCTTTCTACTTTCTACCCCTGCCTGGCGCACTCTTTTTTCTTCCTTTTCTTTTCAATGTCGCGGCCGTCACCGGTGCTGTCAATCGTTCTATCGATGATACCCTAGGGGACTCTGTAACTGGACAGAGGCCGATATTTCTGCCTACTACTTCGGGAACTTGGGAAGATGAGACATGCGCAGGAAAGTTTCTCTCTGTCTATCCACTGTCTATCCAAATCTTCATCAAATATAACAAAATCTTCAACAGGTTGTGCCCTTCAACCACCTATCTCGAGTGCCTTTGGTGGCACGTACACAGCTGCGACTTATAATCCTGGTTTACAGAATATTTCTATCACGTTTGACTTCACCGGTTCGAGGAAGAATTTTTCTCATTTCCTGTTTATCAAACTCATTCGATTTATCATCTTAGGCACTGCCATTTACGTCTACTTCATCCTCGCAAACAATCCTGCTCCCGGGATTACCGCCACTACCGCCGCCAATTTCACTCTTAATGGCTCTCTGGTCGGCACGTTCAATCATTCACCCAATACCAGCACTAGTGCGCCAGATTTTCAATTCAACCAAAGTGCGCTGGCGTTCTCCAAGGCTGGCTTGAAAAACGTCACGCATCAGATGGTCATTAGCACGTCGGGTCTCAGCGAGGATGTTTGGGTAAATTTTGACTATGCTCTCTACACGTAAGCTTCAGCTCATCAAGTTGAATTGCACATTGTCTCAATCTGTCATCAGCTTCCAGGACGCTACAACGATTTCGTCAGAATCTCTCTCTTCATCCTCCACGAACAATCTTCCATCAGCTACAGCTTCTACTTCTTCCAATATAGGGGTATCATCCTCACAATCTACAGATGCGTTGCGCATCGGCGTTATCGTCGGGGCAACAATTGGTGCATTAATCGTACTTGGTGCATTGATAACAATGCTGTGCATCTGCCATAGACGATATAAGAGACGGAATCAACGGGGACGAGCCAGTATCCATGTTATTAACGATCTCGAATCTGGTTCCAAAGATTCTGTCGTTGTAGAGCGCAATAAACTCGATCCGCTCAAACGACCCACTACGTCTCTTTCCACTTTGGACTTAAATTCAGAAAATCAGCATCAAAATGCTTTCGGATCGTCGTTCTCGGTTCATAAGACTGAGATACCCTCAGAGACTGGACTTGCGCTTCCCCCATCCATGAACGACAGCGTTGACTCCGCATTAAGACGACACAGCCATTGTATCGAGAACAATGATATTTCTACTTCTGCCCCTGAGTACCAATATCGATCTGTGATATCCACGTTACCCTCTGGACGAACTGTTATGGCCCCTGGCACAACTCAAGACTTCCTCACTACTCCTCCTGCTTCCTCCGGAAATCTCACCGGCTCTATTTTCTCCGAGTTAACTTCCGCAACTCGCGTTGTTCCGTCAGGCAATGCAGCATCTGAGAAATTCAAGCTACGCCGTATACGACAACAGGAACTCGAGCGGCAGATGCGAGAGATCAACGAGGAAATTGAAGAGCTCAAGAATGAGGCTGCAGAACGTTCAGACCCTACTTTGACCGGCAGAATGTCTCGAACTAGCGTCCGAAAGAAGAAATCCATCAGAGAAGGGAGAAATACTGATCAGAGTACGGACTCTGTCGCGCAGCTGAAAGCACAGATTCGGGAGATGTCAGAGGAGATTTTATCATTGCAGTCTCAACAAAATTCGGCCTGGGCACAGGGCTTCAGCGACGAACCGCCGCCGGGGTATTCTCCTCGCCTTGTGGCTGCAAATATCAACTCGGATGAATAAGTGCTCCTGGCAGGTTTCCTCTGACATCGCATTGCATGAAGTACTGTAATGGCTTGTTGGCAGTCGAATCTTGAACAGGAATTCTTCAATTGTTATTATTTATGGGAGGGTGTAGTGAAAGTGTATGTATGGACATCAACTTTGGAGAAGTTGTCACGCAAGAAAATGCGTAACTATACATCTTCATCGGAGCAGTGGAATCTCACTTGACAGTTTCGTTGAACTAGAGAACGTTGTATTCAGGGTGCTATAAGCCGTGTCATTTCAACTATATAAGTCGGATGGGCTGGTTCATGACATTGTTTGCTAGCACCCTAAAGCTTCTCTGGTAGATATTGGAGTGCAAAACAATATTGTCTGTGAGGAAGATACACAAATTAATTTCCAGAGTTTTACAATTTGAAAAAATGTGAGCCAAATTCTTGCGAGCGTGAGGAATAGTGGCTGCTCCTGTCAGCATGCAATTGGCGACTCGAGGAGGGAAAGGGGATTAGGACCAGGATAGTTAGATAAATAAGTAGGATGGAGGAAAAAGGCGGAAACGACGAGAATCATTCTGTCGCGTGACTCAAACACTACCTATGCCCTTAAATGACATTGAATACTGACGTTCAGTCGAATTGGACTAATGATCCTCGAGCGTATGGTCTAGGTGACTGGACAGATGATCCCCGAGCATATGGTTTAGGATATTCCAATCCAGATATTGATATTCCACTAGAGGACCTTGACGAGTTGCAAAGCTCTAATACTTCTTCCGAATCTGGACAATTCATTTCTCTCGCAGATTCTGTGTCTCGCAACTCAAAAGGAATGCCACTAAAAGGGCAGGCTGCTCCTGCAGGGCTTGTCGAAAAAGCGCAGCATGACGAAGAACTTTCCAGCTGTGGGGTTGCATCGTCAACTCTGCCAGCAGTTTTGGATGCATCTACACCATCCGGAAGCCAGAAATTTCCTCTTTCACCCCCGACCCTTCCGGTGACCATCCACCCTTTAGATGCGTCCTCTCCTACGATTAGTATTGCCGACGAGGACGAATTTCCACCATCTCAGCTTACACAGATGGCTCGAGCAATGAGACCAACACCAACACCGAAACCGAAGACGCAGAGGGATAAAACTGTCAGAAAGGATCCGCCAATTGAAATACTTGATGATGTAGAAAGCGACGTGAGCTTATTTCCATGGATCAAGCTTGTGTCCTCATTGTCCTTTTCATGTAGGATTCCACAAAGTCCGCGAAGTTCCAAGGGAAGCAACGCGAACAGTACCGTTCCCTGGCCGGTCCTGGACCCAGTACACTAGCCTTCGCGAAGCGTAAATGGGATCAATCGATATCGTCCTCTCCGTCTACCTCGAGGTCAAAACAGCGACTCAAGAACTCCCATGACTCAGGAAACGAAGAAAATGGGAGTTCGTCTGGTTCTCGCTCTAGAACATCCTCAGACTTTCTCAGATATCACTTTCACGATTCATTCCTGTATTTGGATGCCAGTGTCATCGTCCGCATCGGATTGACACAGTTCAAACTGCATCGTACATTACTAGCGGAATACGGAGTGTGGTTCACGGAGCGTTTTCAAAATGGCCCAGATGACAGGTTCGGGGAACTCCCGGTGTACATACTAGATGGTGTCATTGAAGAGCCTGATTTTGTGAATTTGTTAACAGCAGTGAAGGAAGCTATGTACGTGTGCTCTGTTTCTGAGTTGCATGACCGATATCTCAAACATATTTTGTGTTGCAGCACATATATAGATCACCCCCCGGATTTACAAACCCTCGTCTCCATCTTTCGAGCCGCGCATAAGCTCAAATTTACCAGATTTGAGGATTGGATAAAATCCCTGTTGGAGAAAATGTGGCCCGCGCAATTAGATCCTCTGGATGCAATATCAATACCTGCAGAGCCGACACCAAACCGCAACAAACCGCGCTTATCTACACGTTTGTCCCCCAGTGAGGCTACCGCGGTTGTATTGCTTGCCCGCGAATGCGGTCTTCAGAGTGTCCTAAAACGCGCACTCTATGAACTCGTACGAGCAGATGGTTTTGGGCAAACTTTGGGCAGTTCTATATCGGTTCCAGGTCCCTGTGATCAACTATCGGCAGAGGATCATCGTCTGCTCGTGAAAGCACGAGAAAGGCTAATCTCCTTGTGGATGTCGGTCGCGGCGCCATCTTTTCCCCCGTGTCCGCTTGCTAATACCAGAACTCTTGTCAATGATACGCGCCCAGCATGTACAGCATGCGATCCCGTCCAGGATACTAGTGTTTACAGCAATGTGTTGCATGGCATTCCGTCCGTTTCTCAACCGAATACTGAAACTCTGGACTTGAAGTCTCTGTTCATGACTTATACCAATGATCCTCTTTGTGGGCTCGAGAAGTTGGTAAAATTACCTTGGGAAGCGCCCAATACTTTAGACGGTCCAGAGGGTAAGGGTTTAGATTATTGCCATTCCTGCGCTAAGGTACGGAGAGTGTTCTGGGAGACACGTAGGAAAGAATGGTGGGATGTCTTTGGACAAATAGTGGGTTGCTGAATACTTTAGTACGAATAACTCCAATCCTTCTTTGCGGACTATACTCTATAACACTATACATATCGCGTACTAATAACCTCCAAAATGAGAATACACAATGATTGTAGCCATTTACGGTCGTATTGAGAGCAAAATGTCCTGCTTCTTTTTCTTCCTATCAGATTTTTACTTGCTGCCCAACTCTGTCACCTATCAGATCTCAGAGGTCTTGGAACCAAAGAATATCGATTATGTATGTGTTTGCAATAAATACAAAGCAAGCACCGATAAGTGAAAGCGCTTATGTAATAGAATGTATGATATGCCAAGATGCTCGAGTGCGTGTAGGGAAGGCTAACGGTGTGCTAGCAGTAAAACAGGATGGATACAGGTGAAATGGATACACTGCGTGCTTAGTCAAAAACAAAGCAGAAAAACTATGCAAGAAGTAACATGCGGATAGATGAGATATAATTAGATCATGCGAATCCCAGCCAAGTACTACGGCGGGTGTAGATAAATGGCACAGAGTCCTTAAGCTACTCGCTCGTGCGGTTTTTCTTAGTAAAACCTCGCTTCAGCGAGAATAACCTCGACCGCTTGCCCTTCTTTTCGCCATCCTCTGCTAAATTCCGGCTGCTAAATCTTTCCGAAAGATTTGTTTGTATTCTCCTGATAGCTACACCATCATCCTCTGCGGCAAAGTCAAAACCACGATCCACGGAAACGAGTCCTGTGGACATATCCGTTCTACTTGCAGACCTGAAATCCACTGAAGGTCTTGGTCTACCTCCTGGAAGATCCAAGCTTGCAACGCTGCTGGCCCTCGACGAATGCCGGGAAACATGTTCAGCAAGGGAGTCGTCCATACGAGACGTACGTTGGCGTTGTTTCATTTCAGTGAGCCCAATACCAAGGTTAGATTGCTGATGGTCGTAATGTTTAAAGTCGAAATAAGGATTTTCTTTCTTGATCCACCGCACAATATCTATGTCGCTCGGGAAAAAGTTTGCCTTGTAAGCCTTGGCGATGTAGCGAGGTGCAAGGGCGAGGAAAAAGGTGATAATCAGCCCGAACCAAAAGTAAGGGGAGGCACCCAGGAAGTAGTAGAAGCCCCATAGGTTTGTGAACTCGTAGCCCGGCGACAATGCAGAATAAATAAACTGTTTGAAAAGAACGCGATGAGTGTCGAGCGGTCAAATGTCAGCATTGATGCTCACTGTAAAAGCCCAAACTACAACAATACCGATGAAGACAAAGAACACAAGCCACCATGTCCAAGCGGAGGCGCACATTCCAGTAAAAATGTCTGCAACGAGGACACCAGATACAGCAGTGACCTGGAAGTGCATTGATGAAGCAAAACGTTTGAACAGGCGCTACTGAAAAACCTACCGTAGACCACTCATACTGATCCACGCTATATCCATCATGACGAGCAGAGGTTGTCTCATATGCGAACATGATGAAGAAATAGATAATGACAGACTGATGTGACGTTTAGTGCGGGTGCACAAGATATAAGACTGCGAAGCTTACTTGATAAATACCATCAAGCATATATATGAAGAAATCCCGCCACGAAAACCAATACTTTTCACGGCCATAATGATACAGCTCCGGTAAGTCCATGAGGATTTGAGAGTCTGCAAAAATCGCATAAAAATCGCGTCGTATGATAAGCGTGCAGGGAGGAGAGCCTACCGAGTACTCTGTCGAACAAGCCGACCCCAACAACAGGGGCAATGGTCCATAGGGAGTTCCAGAAGAGAATGTACGTGTAGTCCATAACACTGCGGAATAAATGAGTTTAACTACCGATCCATAGGATATGCACTTACAATGTGGCGCTCCACGCACAATAAATCTGAAACCACCATAAGATACCTGTTGGGACAACGTTCTTGTAGAAGAAGTTGAGAATCCTGAAGCGGAATCAGCATGTATCCCGGGTTCATTCCACACGTTACTAACATAATTCCGTTGCGAGCATATGACCAATGACCATGGACCAGAAGCAACTTCTTCAAGAAACGGAACTAGAGGAAACACCGTCAGTGGGGCATAGTTTCAAAGCAAACAACAACAGACTTGAGCGATAGCGTAGTCAGACGAATTGACAGCTTGAAGACCTTCTTCACCGGAGATACCAACCCCGACATCTGCAGCCTGAATCATACTGACATCGTTTGCACCATCTCCAATGGCTAACGTCATCGCCTTGAGACCATCCTTGACCAATCTAACCACAAGAGCTTTCTGCAGCGGAGAAACTCGACAGCAAATCACGCCTTCGCAAAGGGTACCGAGTTTGAGCAAAATGGCCTTCGTTTCCTCTGATTCGAATGCCTGCGAGCGCAAACAAAACAGAAAATGAGCAAAACCCCTTCTTCGTAAAACCCAAAAAACGGACATGGAGTAAAGCGGCACCATCAACTACGAGCACAAAACCTCCAGGTCGATCTCCGTTATCACCGCCAACGATAGATGAAACGTTCGTATCTGCACGGGTCAGAGGATGCATCCTTGAAGGAGTCGACGGGCGTGAAGGTGGTCTTTCTTGCATTTGATATTCAGAAAAGAATCTTTCCAAGGCATTGCTTATTTGTTGGTGGACAGGCTTCGAGGAACCTCGAACGATGATAATGTTTGAATCGTGGCCGATGAGGTTGGTACTGCGTCCGATAGCTAGACACGGAAATCTAGAACCTGCTACGATCAGGTAAAAATACACGTACCGATAGCTGTCTCAAGCTTGTCACCGGTGGCAACCCATATCTTGATGCCAGCACGTTTGAGATCAGCAATAGCTTCTGGTACTCCATCCTGCAGACGATCTTCTATAGCTGTAGCACCAAGCAACCGAAGCCCCTGCTCCATCTCGTCGGAAACAATTTCGACTTTTTCTTCACGGTTATCTATAGCAATCAAGGCATCTTGATATCGATGGCTCCATGATTGATATTCATCCTCTGATCGCGAAAATATATCATGAGCGATCTAAATCCCAGAGCAAGGCGAAGGTCAAAACATACCTCCTATGGTTTTATATGCCAAGGTCAGTGTCCTCAATCCCTCATTAGCGAACTCGGACAAATGCCTCTCCGTTTCCGCCTTCAAATCTTCATTACCCTTCCTTAACCTCTCGAAGATCACATTGTCCGCTCCCTTACTCAACAGGAATATCCTGCCCTCTCCCTCACCTTCCCGGCCTTCCTCGTCCATCTTACGCACAATAACGCTCATCCTCTTCCTGGCGCTCGAAAACTCTAAAATATGCAGCAATTCGTAGCGTTCAGGAATTTCAGACCCGGGTGTACGGATAGACAGGATTTCCTTGTCGCGACCGAGAAAGACGTAGCCGACGTCAGCCGCAGCTTGGACTAACGCAGCTTCATCGGGTGATTGCGCTTTGTATTCGATTTCACGCGTGAGCGGGTCGACAGAAGTTAAGACAGTGTGGCATAGACCTAGAACTGAGAAAAATCCGTTGAGAGCTCGTGCGCGCGCAGCTTCAGTACCAGCGGGTTCGTCCTCCGTGCAGGCAAGTGCAATGTCGGAGGTGAGTACGGCGTCACGGAAACGAGGATTAGTGGTCTTTGTGCGAGGTGTTGGGGATGAGTTAGACAGATTTAGTCGAGAGCTAGTGGCGTCGGTGAAGTCACCAGAAGGCACAGGTCGAGTTGTGGTATTATGCTGTAATTCCTTCTCTAATTCGATAGAGTCCGATATTTTGTTAGGCTGTATATCGTCATCACCATCTGTGAGGATTTCTGGGTCACCGCGGTAGGCTTTGCCTCCAATGGAACATTGTCGGAAAACCATGGAGTTCTTTGTGAAAGATGTAAATAAAATGATTCTCTTTCACAGTTTTCATGGATAATACCTGAGTCAATGTGCCAGTTTTGTCCGAGAAAATATATTCGATCTGTCCTAGATCATCCGATAGATTCCAACTTCTTGCTTGTGTAGCTTGAGGAGGTTGGCCAGGTCTGTCATATGCGATATCCTTGTCAAAGTATATAAATATGGCCTGTATAGTACGGACGACTTCGATGGAGAGGTAAAGAGAGATGGGGACCAAGTCTTGGAACCTGGAGGAAGACAAATTGGAATAAGCTTGATTATTTGTCAAGAGGGAATATATGAACACATACGTTAGTAGCGCAAAAGCCCAAGTAATCCCGCCATTTGCACTGGGATTGTCATCCGGATGATCATCGCTGTATAACCACGGCGCGTTGAGAGGCACGTATTCTTTTTCCAAGGCCGAGTCGATGATAGCACAAACGACGGCCATTACAGCAATAAGTGCGAGATTAATGAGGCTGAATAGAACGGCGATCAGTTGAAATGCCGGAGATAAACGGCAAAGGGGGCGAGAGCGGAGAGATAGCAAGGGAAGAAAACAGATAACCAGATAACCAAAACACTCACACTTGAGGATTCATTTGCCTCTCAACGCGACTTCTCTTACTCGGCGTCTTACCAGCGTTCATAACGATCTTTGTATCCTCCCCAGTGAACAAAACAACACCAATCACCCAGTCCGTGTTCTTCAACACTGTGCCTCTCAGTAACACCGTCTGCAAGTCAACCGAATACTTGGCCCCCTTCCCGCTGCCATCACCATCATTCTGACCCATCTCAACCATCGCATTGAGCCGATACATGTTTGTTTCTGGCTTGTCACACATGATCTTGAAAGAATTCTCAGCGCTCGCACAGGCTTCCGGGGAACGCAGATGAGTTAATCCCGGTACAGCATTCCGCGATTTAAGGTTAGTCTCTCCGTCAAGATTTTTTGTTTCGATAAAAGCGACGTTTTCGGGATCGGACGTGGCGCAGATGAGTATATCGGCAGGAATGGGATGGCCATCAGTTATACGTACAAAATCGCCTACACGGATGTCTTCCCAAAGTGTAGGTTTCCAGAAAGCTTCATCATCAGAGGAAGAGAAGAATGGGTTGATGAAAGATAAACGATGGCTATTTCGTCGTCGATTAGATGAAGCCAAGTCGGGAGAAAGGGCGACTGTAGCATCGGGATCTTCATGTGTTACTGGCTTGAATTTGGAAGCTCGATCAGGAGTAGCGGAAGCGGTGGGAGCTCCAGCAGCGGATTTTCTTCTAAGCCTTGGTGTAGGAATGATACCTCTGACGAATGTCCTACTCTTGCCTTGAGTGACATTGGGATTCACCCATTTACTTCCAGCGAGTACATCGACTTCAGTTTGGTTAACTCTTTTGTCGGACTGATGCCGGCGAAAATCTTCGTAGGCGTCTTTGAGTGCTGTAAGGGCGATAATGATGATCAAAGGAAGAATGACGACTCCAGGCGCTATAGTAGAGAACATCGGGAAGAACTGGAGGATGGCAATTCCCAGGAAGTAACTAGACGGCGGATGGGATAGATTGTCGGTAACATTCATGGACCACCGCGAACAACGGAATAATGGCGACTCACATATTGGCAACTCTTCTAAACTGTTCCAATAAATTCCGCGGTAAAAATGTAATGAGGGTATACTTGGACGATATGACCTGGTTGGTAGCATACACATACTGTTTCTTCACTGTGCCGTTGTGTTTCTTGGGATCGAAATACTCGGGCGAAAGCTTTTCATTGACGAAGACGGTACGTGGGGGACCTGGTGGCCGTTTGCGAGAGAAGAGATCGTCGAGGCTGAAGGAGGTTATTCGGCGGGCAAATGCTTTAAACGCAGAATTGCCGCCCTTCGTCGGACCCGTGGTTTTCATCGTCGTCATCCTATCGGACAATCAAGTCCGAAATTTGGCAAGGAGTAACCGAATGTAAATTGCGAAAAGGAAGAAGAAGGAATGAGGGAAAAGAGAAACTCCAAGGGACCGTCGACGTCTCAGTGAGAGTTCTGTACTGAGAGGTAAGGAAAAGCGGCAAGTCGTGGTAAGCCGTAAATCATTTTCGTTTCCGAAACGCAAGCAAGAATTTAATTCCGGATCACCCGAATTTCCTTTCCTGGAAGACATGAATCAGCGGATATGTCAGCGAGGTTTGTCATCGGAAACAATGCGGTTTCCGAATTCGCTCCGGGTAGGAATTGGCTCAGGATTGGCTACAACCACCATTCACGTACCCTCCAGACAGCGACATTGTCATTCTAACCTCTCGAAACTCGCTTTGAAAAAGCTTCAGACTCGACTTGGATAAACCCCACGGGATTTTAAAATTCATCTGCCACAGTCTGACACTATTAGGACTTGCGTTCCCGTTGTTGTTGGTGATTCCACATGCATTGTTGTGTACCGATTGGTGGTGATGGTTTTCGATGATCATGGGAAGTTGAAAGGAACCGTACCAAGGAAAGGAAATCATTCACATGATGCAAGTCATGAATTCGAAGAAAGCTCTTTTGCTCTCGAACCTGATAAGCTTACTGCAGTTTTGTCCTCAACCACACTGTATCATATTATAGACGGCTCTTGGTATGTGGTCTTTGAATGAACACTACAAATATTGCCTTAATCTCTAGATCAGACTCGATAAAAAAACCCGAAGACTGGTCGGACTCGTGTTACTATTAGTTTGAATCAGGTTGAACAGCTCTGAATACAATCACTAGCCTCTTCCCACATAATATTGTTTGCCTTTCCAATTCGAACTCACAGCATAGCAATGCGTGGAGGCACTACCGCTCACATAGCTGAAAAATAACTCCTACTGACGACTGCGCTCTATTTGGACTCATTGAAAAATTCCATTTATCTGTCCAGCCAGGTCCATACTACTTCTACTACTTCTGGAGGAAATACTCTGTTGATGAAGTCAAGCTCGGCTGCTGTTCGGATAATAGTACAATTCTTACGAAGCTCGATTTTGCCAGATGGTGCTAGCTGGTCCTCGAACCGATTACATGCACCAAGTATGGATTAGCGAAGAAATATGGTTCTGAAGTGGGCGTTGCTGGGCGTTGTGTGGAAGCTATCGATGCGGACGTGATTCACCCACAGATTCAGAACTCAGACGTTGCCAGAAAGTTGAGAGAGAGAGAGAGAGATTGCCTCTGGACTCTGTTCCGTCGGACCCCATTTACCCTAGACCCAAAACAAACCAGGAATGATACGCGTTCTTTAGATTCTCATCAGTCGCAACAGAATAAAAACGTCTCGCCTGTCCCACTTTGCCTCCCCCCAGAGCTGGTCTCATACACAAAATCGCTGGCCGAATTGTCCATTGTTTTCATCTCATTCGAACAAATTTCAACCAAGAACTCCACGACAATGGTTCACTATCGTTCTGTACTTACAGCTGCCGTCGCTGTCGGAGCTGCCTCCTCTACTCTTGCTGTTCCGGTGCCGCCTTCTGGTGACTTGAGCAGTATTCCCAACATTGCTGCTACTCAAGCCACCGCACCTCCCATTCCTGAGCCACTATCCACCTCTTCTGGTGACGGTTCGAAGCTGAATGCTCGCGAAATAGACTCTATCATTTTCAATGATGGAATTCAGATATCTCATTGGGTGCGTCCGACTTTCGTTTCTGCTTTACTATACCCACTTATTGTTGATATTCTTGTCGCATCACCACCCTCACGCTCATGGAGATGAAGAGATCAAGGTTAAGGTGAAGGAGTTCTATGGCCACCGTCACAACAACGAGCAGGATGAGCAAGATGTTCCTTGCCGCACTGTAAGATTCAATGATACATTGCTATTGCTATATGCCATGCTTATCGTTGATGCTCGTTTTAGGCTCCCCACCTCGAGCATGAGATCCAAGTACTCCCAATTCCGGTTCCTATCCCTGAGCATCACGAAAATCACGTTCGTATTCGCTTTGGCTTTCTTTCTGCATATGTGTTAAATTATCCAATATAGATATTCAAGGAACATATGAGCATGCTGCCCGATGTCGGTCCATTTCCTTATCTAACTTTCCATCAACAACCTCACTCGTTAACAGGCAGAGGAAACTGAGACCACGTTGGTGCTTGGTGCGGAAGAGCCCGCAAGTCTCTCTCTTGTTCATCTGGAGCGCCGAATCCCATCGGTACCTGCGACCGATTCTTCCCGACCTAGTAAAATGACCCTCGACGAAGCCTGGAGCTACATCGGTGATCTCGAAACACCGCTAAACAACCCGGAAAAGTTAACGTTGAATAGGGATCTTGCCCACTACATAACTGTAAGTGGGGCACGACATGCTTGGACTGAAGTCAAAGAGAACTGGGATGAGTTCTTGAAGACGGACGCTGGTAAACAACTAGAAGCTCAGGCTAAGGAACCAAAGGTGCAAAACATCGACTTCAAGCAATTTGTACATGCATGCTTGGTAATTGGCAGAACAGCTGAAAACTTTGCGGGGTATTCGATCAATGTATGAACTGTAGGAAGAACGAGAATGAGTGAGAATGACAGTTATCCAAAAACAGATCGATTATGATTATTCTGACTCAGATTTCGCGAGGTTCTTTGCGAGACTCACAGCTGAGCGCTGAGCGCTGAGATTTGGTGCAGAGGAATATGGAAGATGTAGGTCATGGTCCATTACACCCTTTCCTTCTGCTGATCATTCGAAAGTGAGACTAGGATGCCCTTACCCCTCTAACATCCATGAAACATTATATAAATGCTGATACTACTAATAAGTTATACGTCGGATGAATGTAGAGAAGGAAAAAGAAACCAAGGAGCAATTTTGTTCGAATACTTCGGTCAATAATTCTATGTATGCAACAACGGTGGCAAGTGATCTGGTTGCATGTGCTTTCCATTCAACAGAGCGACAAGTAATGCTCATCTAGATGTACTTGGGAGAATTATAAATTCCCGATATAGTACACTGCGAAAGATTCAAAGTACTGAAACATGAAAACATGAACCTGAATAATGCATGAAAGAACAGACGACACGTAAAGGAAGACTCACTGTAAACTCACTATCAGTAAAACCATACCAAAACTTGGAGATACGACACGGTGCGGGATCCGCTGGAAATCTCATTCGAATGATATTTCCACAAATGGATCGCCAATTTCTACAATGAACGTTCAAATCAGATAATAGATCCGGGACGGTCGTTGTGCGCGCTTTACACCGACCTTTCCTCAGATATTCAACGGCTCCCATATCTAATAGCTCGTCCTTTTCTCTCTTCTCCTTCTGCATTTCATAGTTCGCACCTCTTCCTCCCTGTCTTTCCCGGTCTCGTTCCCTTTCACCTTCTCCGCCAGCTCCTTTGGCGTGATGATGCGGGTTGTCCCTTCTGCGAGACTTAGAATCTCTGGGGTCTCTGCTAGACACTGATCCAGGGTTTAGACGGCGTTTGGACGACGAAGATGTTGCCGATGAAGGAACAGTGTTACCAAAGGAACCGATAGAGTTGATAACAAGGCCGGATGAAAACGAGGAAGATGGTGGTAGGCTTATTTCTTCAACATCGGACCCGGACGACGGCGTCGAGAGCGTTGGTGAGCCTGGTTCGATTGGTGAGTTCATCGTAGTACTTGCTGTTCAGGTATTAGCGCTCGGGCGCTTCAATAACTTCGACCGTTGTTGATGATTGTTTGTTCGAAACCCAAATTTGTGAGGCGATTTGACCTGTCGAGTTTGTTTGGCTTTCCTTCCACTGCTCACGTCCTTCACTTTTAAGTCGCCCCGTCACTTTCAATTATACAATGGCTGAAGAGGAAATTATTGCGAACTCTTACGTCGGTTTCGATACCATCACCCAGCAAATTGAGCACAAGTTGCTGAAGAGGGGATTCCAATTTAATGTCATTGTCGTTGGTACGTTTTCAAGCCCGAATCCCTTTACCGAAAGGTCTATCATTAATCGTCACTTTGCTCACAACTTATTGCTTTACAGGACAAACGGGACTGGGCAAGTCGACGCTCATCAACACTATCTTTGCCTCGCACTTGATGGATTCAAAGGGTCGTTTTGCTGCCGACGAGCCTGTTCGTCAGACTACAGAAATACAAACTGTCTCTCATGGTACGTTTTGTATGGAACATCTTGTACTTTACCAGCGAAGCTTTCGAATTCGAACGTATCAACGACGCGCTTTGCTGACGTTGCAAGGACGCACGGTGTACGCCTCTCGTTATGCCAATATGCTTCTACTCCCACTTACGTCTTCGTCTCAATTTGGGCCAAGTTTAAAAACCCCTCTTTCGGCTTACAGTTATTGTTGAAAATGGCGTCAAGTTGAGGTTGAACATCGTTGATACTCCTGGGTACGGTGACCAGGTCAATAACGAGGGATGGTTCGTTTGCGTCTGTTTCCTCTTAAGTTCGGCCAATTCAATCTATTTTTGTTTTTTACAGCTGGGACCCAATCATCAAATACATCAAAGACCAACACAGCGCCTACCTTCGTAAAGAGCTTACCGCGCAACGGGACCGTTACATCCAGGACACCCGTATTCACTGCTGTATATACTTCATCAACCCAACCGGTCACTCACTCAGACCTATCGACGTAATTGTGATGAAAAAATTGAGTGAAGTTGTCAACGTCGTGCCGGTTATTGCCAAGTCGGATACGTTGACGGTCGATGAGAGGTTGGCGTTCAAGGACAAGGTGAGTGCTCTTCGTATTCGTATTCGAACCGGTTTTGGGTTACGGTGAGAGCTGATCATTCGTCTGTGCAACATGTTCGTAGATTCGGGAAGAACTTGTGTACCACAATATTCGTCTCTACCCCTTTGATACTGACGAAGACGACGAGGAAGAAGTTAGTCTCAACGAGACCATCCGCGTGGGTACCATCTTCAAACTTCTCAGAATCACCTTGTTATAGTCATTATTAACCCCCTCCCTCTATATGTAGTCGATCATCCCCTTCGCCATCGTCGGCTCTGAAAACAACGTCATCATCAACGGTGCACCCGTCAGGGGGAGGAAGAACCGCTGGGGTGTGGTCAACGTCGAGGATCCGGGTCATTGCGAATTTGTAAATTTGAGGAACTTCCTGACCAGGTTGGTGTTGCTTTGCATTTTGTTTCTTCAATTGGTTTTTTGGAGACTTCAAGCGCTGACTTTCCTACCTTCCTTGTCCCCAGAACACATCTTCAGGACCTCATTGAAACAACAGCCCAAATTCATTACGAAGCTTTCCGTTCCAAGCAGCTGCTTGCGCTCAAGGAGGGTGTCAACCAACGTCCAACAACCGGGCAGTAAAGGAAGAGATTGTCTCTGATCCTCGCTATCTTCACATTCGGTGTGCCCTGTATGTATTACATCCCCTCACTCAACTTGCCAAATGAGGTCACACTGATTTGGGACTTTGAAAGGCTCAAAAAATGATACCCTCACGACACGGTGACAGTCCGCGTCGTTTTTCTTGCGAATGGATGGTGGGAGATGGATTATGGAGGGAGGCTTTGTGGAGCAGCATCTGGACATCTGAACAATATTTCATTCTAGTCACTCTCTTCATCGGTCTTTCTGTTTTTCGCCGCCTCTATTGGATGTCCCCGGTCCTTCCATCCAGCCCCAGTTCCTGTCTTGTCTTGTTTCTTATACCGATGGATACTTGTAGCTAGTTTTGTACGTGCAATCGTACTTTTAGTATTCTTCCACTGTTGAAGTGGCATCTGTTTGCATTCATTCTGATGAAGTTTTCCTTTGATGCTTTCAATGCGTTTGTGTGGTGTGAAAAGTACATATGCGTTGGAGGCATATATGTGATGAAGTACATGAAGGTCATTTCGACATATTTAAATGGGAAAGCGCACTAGTACATACCGTATGAATGAAAAAGAAATCGCAGATGAGCTGCCGACAGAATTGAGTCCGTACTCTACATACATAGAGCTAGCTAATCACAGCATGTCCATCCACCGGACCAGGAGAATATCCAGGAGGGGGCTCGTCACTAAGACCCTGTGCCCACGCAGAATTTTGCTGGTCCTGCAAATACGCGATATGCTCAGACATGGCTTGTATCTGCGCTTTTAACTGCGAAACATCTTCCTTCCCATCCGCCGACCTCGGAGACCTCATAGACCTACTCCTCGCCACGCTCGACAAAGCTCGACCCGGAGCGGAAATTGAACTCGACATTGTTGGATCACGACCATCATTCCGCTCCGCAGCTTCGATTTGCAAATCTTTAATTTCGTCACTGATCTGCTGCATCTGCCGTTCGAGGTCCTGTTGTCGTTGGCGGCGAATGGCAGATTTGGAGTCGAGAGGTAAAGGCGGGGGAATTGTGGAAGACGTGCGTGGTACGCCTTCAGATATGCCAGTGGCCGTTCTCTTCAGCAGCGCAGTGGATGTGCGGAATGTTGACGAAGGTCTAGAGGAGTCATCAGGTCGAGTAAAATCTGATGCAGGTGGTAAGATGAATGGATCAATCTCTCGCTGGAGAACCGTGTTGGGATCATCGTTGTGGTAACCGTTATCTTCGCTCTTTTTACGCCGCTGACAGTAGAACCACGCGACTGCGATAATGGCTAAAGCAGCAACTCCTCCGATGACTCCACCGGCGATGACACCAGCAGATACGGTTTTGGAATCTGACTGCGTGGATGAATAGTCTGAGGTACTTGATGCGGCGGAGGATGACGACGATGAAGAAGACGACGACGACGACGTTGTGGTATCCGGTCTCTGAAACCTGCAGGTGTATGTTGGTCGTTGTCGGCAGACAGAACACACCACTCACGTATACAGCGCATAGTCAAAATTGAGATAATAATTACTGCTGAGACCAGAGGTACTAATGACCATCTGATGACTGATGTTTTTCATTCCAGTTTTGGAAAACGCTAAAGCACTTTCGTTGAAGTAGAAACTGGGAGCAGACGCGCTAGAATTAGGCGAATGGGTAAACGTGCTGACTAGGGTTCCATCCAGTGTGAAATTGGCAGCGGTGGAAGCACTAATTCCTGGATCGGGGTCATTTGCGAGGATGAAGAATATATATATGGCAGTGCCTGATAACAGCCAATCACGGTCTGCATGAGCTCAACATAGACGGTATGTTGCTTTAGGGACATACCAATAAAATCGAATGAGATGGAGATGTTTTTCAACTCGGGATTATAGGTCGCGGCAGTGTAGGTGTCATCAAAAGCACTCGATATGTCAGGTTCGAGGGCACAACCTGAATATGTATAACTTCATGAACACTCTGGTTTCGAAAAAAGAAGAAAATCCGCACCTGAGCACGTATTGTCTTCCCAGACACCAGTAGTATCAGGGAGGTACGTTGGTCTGTTTCCAGTCACAGAATCACCCAGTGTATCGTCGATAGAGCGATTGACTGCAGTCGAGGACACGAAGGATAATTCACATAAAAGTATACAGATAGAGAGGAAGATCAGTGGCAGAGGTCGTCGTCCGGTCATAGCATTGAACAAAGGATTGAACGAAACGGTTGAGTTGGCATAGATTCTAGAAATCGACATTATCGCGGGCCTTCAAGTTCACAGCCTCCGCCAGGCCTCCGCAACTAGGCTCCAAATTGGACCAATCTCCAACTCCAACCGACGGGTGACCCGAGTATCCAATTCATCACGAATTATCGTGGCTAATTCCCCTCATTCCCCATTCAGTTGTGTAAACTGGGGGCTACTGCAAGCCAAGGGAGCCTGCAAGACGACTTTGAAAACCGAAAGTGGTACGAGATGCTAAGTCGTTACAAGAAGCAATTGTGGAGTTTCGGTAACAGATGTGAATCGAACCACTTCCCGGGGTATGGCCACAATGTCGCGATAAAGACTATGAACCAGCAAGAGTCCAGTAACGAAAAGATAGGAGAATGTATGTAGGTATCAAAGAAGAGGATTGCTCATGCAAAAGCTCATGGTGCCGGTGAACGCTTATGTCAATAATTCAGAACTTTCAGTGATGACTCTAAAGAAATTCCATTCCGAATGTTCTCTGAAATTCAACTCGCGCCAGTTGCATCACGTCTGTTCCCATGATCATTTTCTGCACCTCCGCATCCAAATACTTGTCTGGACTTGGCCCTCCTGTGGTCTTCAGTGCCGCAAATTGTTTATCTCTTTCCTCCCTTGCTGCTCCTTCTCCCAAGTGCAAGGTCCTGCAGGACGCTGCCGCTAAATCTACCAACGTTTCTGCACGTTCTTTTCGTACACGCTCGTACGCTCTCAATGCCTTGTTAATCGAGTCCGGTCTTGCTTCCGGTAACATAGACAAGATAACTGCCAGAACCCCTGCGTCCTCAACAGCCTGTGCAGCCCCTTGAGCTGATTCAAGAAAATTTCAGCGAATGTATCCCGGAACCACGGAGGAACTTGCCAAGATGAGGAAGTGTAGGATGACAGGCATCTCCAACAAGCGCAACGCTCCCTCTGACCCACGTTGGCAATGGGCTATGGACCCTGAGCTTCCATTCGCAGACATCTCCGTCCGGAACGAGGTTTAGCATGCGCTGTATCAGGGGACAGAAGTCCTTGAAGCTGTCAAGCATATCGACTTTCGAGCCGCGCGTTGTGTACGTTGCAGAGGGGGCTGAAGCGAAATGGGTATCCGGCTGTGCGGTCGAGATGTTGTAGATGTTCTTGTTACTTATTGGGTATGCAATTATGTGTCTTCGTTCACCAATCCACCGTGTTACCTGGTCGGCTTCAAGGAGTCCGAGTATCTCTGAATCCGATTCCATCTGTTCTCTCGTGAGCATGATACGGTATGCAGACTGGCCGGAGTCGGTCACTTCCACATCAACGCCAAACTCTTTCAATATCTCTGGACGTACTGATGACTTGATGCCATCGGCCGCCAGCACGACGTCTGCAAAAACATCGTACGATTCGCGGTTCCTAGGAGTAACAGCTAATTTGGGCTTTGGTTGCCAGGTTTTGATGCTGCAGGATGAATCGAAGTGGAAAGTAATGGCTTTCTCTTCCTTGCAGGCATTGTACAATTCTCCTGCTAACGAAAATCTGTGGCTGACCATGTGAGGTGTCCCGTATTCTTCTCTGACATGTGCAAATTCAACACGACCTAACTCCTTGTTATCGTTGTGCTCTGGGTTCGTTCGTGAAGGTTAACTAACAGTCATCCTCATGAAATAGATTCATCAAGCTTACGCCGAACACTTGCAACCTTGACCTCTGTAGCCTCCTTCGTTACCGGCTCCCAGCATCCCAATCGTTTGAGTATTCTTCCCATGTTCGGTGCAAGCTGAATCCCTGCTCCCACGAAACCTAGATCCGACGTTGCCTCATAGACATCAATACGCTGTATCCCGTACTTGGCCAATGCTAATGCGCAGGAAAGTCCTCCTATGCCTGCTCCAATAATTGCGACGTGAAGGCCTTGTTGCTCATTCATCTTCGTTTACACGGTGCGCTTGGATAAAAAGTGAAGGAACAGGTAGAAAGTTGAGTTGCATTAGAGCGGCCAGCATGGCCTCTACACCATGGCTCGGAGTAAATCGCTTCCTGTACAAAGTAGAGCGGTCTCGTGAAAATTAGATCTTTCTGAGGACGAATAGTAGCTGACAGTTTACAGTCGATTTCGGTCTGAAACTGCTGTGGGATCCCGGAATCCCAGTACAGTATTCAATATAGAACAAAAGACCTGCTGCTACGGAATTTTTGATAGCATGAGCAAAAAAATCGACTTCTCATCTCTTCTTTCAAAAACAAAGACTGCCAACGTGCGACGACGGGAAACCGATACGGTCCAAAAATAAAACAAGGACTTTCATAAAAAGCGGTCAAAGAGTCAATTACTATCATCACTGTGATTATGAACGGACCGTATGTTACTGCATTCATGTACAATGTACAATGTAAATAGATATCTATAAAGGTATTTAGAGAACGATTCCTTGATATTGTCCAATTGTCCCTCGAAATAGCTACAAGACTACTACTACCCATTTCCAGTCCAACGGGTAGAGGATACAGGAAACAAAATTCGACAGCAGGGAAAGAAAGAGAAGAAACAAGGTCGAAGGTCCGTACTGTACATACAGATTCCACGTAGTACTTTTCTGATTTTTGATGCATTTCAGCGCATGATCCTAGCAGCTAGCAGCATATCTTTCGAGTGCACGGATATCCTGGTCCCAAACAAGCTGGTCATCATCAGAATCGGAAGCAATAGCCCTTTGAAACAGAATCCACCAGAGCTCGTCGTTTGGGTACTCGTTTGCCACGCTCATGCCGAGTTCAGCAGATGGATAGGCAGGTGAATACGTATGAAAAGGCGTATTCGTTGCCGATGTGTGCCCCTGCCAAAGTTGCTCCTGGTCGTGGGCCGGGTAACATGTACCCGAAGCGAATACCGAGTCGAGTGCGGTCGAAGAGACGTTGCGAAACAAGATATCCCGGGTATTGTTGACTGCTGGGGTCGCGGAGCCAGTGTACGAGTGAGATTCTGTGCTGGGAAGAGCAAGGAAAGCAGCTGAATCTTGTAATCGATCAAGATATCCGTCGTTCTCCACATCCGACACCGGTAAGGCGTCGAAATTTGCTCTAAGCGGAGAAGGCGTCACTGGTTTGAAGCTATCGCACCACTGGTACGATCCGCAAGATTCACTGTCACTGGCCCAATCAAACGGCGTGTCGCTCGATGACGGGCTGGGAAGACTTTCGAACGAGTCCGACAAAGAAGAAGCAGGCGATGCAAGAACTTGGTCCCGGCGGCGGGATCGTCTTCGAACAGACTGGCTGCGAGCTTGGAAGTAGTCTGGAGTTAAATGACGGCGGGGACGTTTGTTTCGTTCGCCACGACTGTTGTTCCAGGACTTCTTTAGGCAATCAGAGGCTTCCTTCAACCTCAACCTTTCCTCAGGCGTAAGCGATTTAACTGCGTGGGTATGCTGCTCTTCGGTTGGTGACCTCCCCGTTTGTTCCAGGTGTGCCTTCGTAAACATGCTGCGGAATAAAAACAGGTAGTTGGGTGGTTTTGACGGCATGGATGCGCCTGTGAGTTTGCGTTTTTGATCATTGGCTTCTTTTTGAGCTGTGGCATAGAAAAGGACGTTTTCATAACTGGAGAGGATTTCATGGCGAAATTGTTCAAAAAATTGAACCATGCACTGGGGGTGACCTACCAGCAAAGTCAGCAAAGTCGATTCCGTGATTACAGAAACGAAGTCGCTTACTGACGATTTTGATTTCAAGAACGTAAACTTTCGTCCCAAGAGCGATGGCACAATCCTAGATCGAGCTTGTGGTGGAGCTCGAAAGGGGACCACACGGAAATCTGAAACAAACCATAACCCCCGTGAGTTGGGTCACTTTAAGTATCTTCGTGGCATTTGCGGAATGGGGCTACTTGGAGCAACCGGGGACGAAGTGTGGTAAGGACAGTGCATAACCAGATGGTTCGAAGGAGCGGAGCGAACATAATGAATTCGAGGTGGATCCATAATTGCAATGCTTCACTCCCTTGTATTTTGACAGTGACGGATGAGCGCTGGCTAGCGGGATTTAATAGTGGCTTCTGGAGTTGCTCTGAGAGCTCGAAGATAGCGAGATCTGGTTGAATTTCCTAAATATTATGTGCCTACTACAAAAAGCTGGGTGAGATATTCCAAATATTGCAAGAAAACCTGGAGTTGTCCACTCTATATTCGTGGAAAAGCATCTGCACAGTGCACTGGTCAAAGAGTGAAACGTATGGATACGTCAAAAGGTGTATGTAGGCTTTGCGAAAAATTCCCAGAAACCAAAAATCTTCCTCGGAAAGCTTCAATAGAATTTTGAAGAACAAGGGATTGAATGGGGCTTGTCCCGTAGTTACTATACCAATTGCAAATTGGCCACTGGTTTAAAATGAGGACTGACTGAGGATAGCTCGAGGTTTGGTAAGATTGCAACGAGGAAGCACTGCATTAAAGGACATCTGTTATCTCGGAGAGGAAGGTGTGACTGTAATTGCAGCTCGAGAGTCATGAGTTATAACTTGATAACTTACGTTGGATGTACGAAGTGTTTTAGTGCACACACCTCTCCTCAAAACCTCATGCCACGATTTGATATGAACGTCAGCCACCACCTCTTGGGGTCGTGTAATTCCTTTTTTCGTGTTGTCTGACAGGCATTACAGGTATTGCACATTACAGCTGCTTAGGATGTGATTTGTCAAACCCATCGAAGAGGAAGCGGGGAAAGGCGGGGAAGCTGGTCCGGGCCGGGAGGTGCCGATTCAATTTGAATTGAATTTGATTAATCTCTTCATTGACCGTAAGACTATGTAGTTCTGAGCCAAGGGGAGCTGCGACTATCTGGATTGTCATTAGATTCTCGCATGAATCCGTTCCTCCATTTTGGACACAATTCCATGTCTGTGTTGGTTGATATGTAGGGTGGTATTGGGATTAATCATGTTCGATCGTTGAACGTCCCATATTCAGCAGTCACCGGCTCGGATATGCATACTGATACACCAATAACATTACGAGATCGACATCCAAGGAATCTTTTTTGAGTATTCAATCTCTCATGCAAGTTGCTTCGAGCTCTAGCTGTTTAAAGTACAAATCCTGCCAAGCAGGGAGCCTATCCCAGAGACCTATCTACTCCTATCTGAGAACAAAGGGAGGTTCGGAACAGGAAGAAACTGTCTAGAATCCGGACAAAGTGTTAATTAAGATCTATATGTATACTACTACATCCGTTTACAATGTAGTAACCTTATGGGCCCGGGCAAAGTTATCATGAGTATATCAAGTAACGAATCGTTTCCCAATACACCCAAAGAACCCCAAAACCTCCACCAAGACCGCTTATCTATGATTTCTTAGAATCTTGTAGTCTTCTACAAAGGCGAAATATCTATGCAATGGGAGACCACAAAAGAAGAAACGAAAGCGAAAGTCCGTGAGCGAATGCACTTCCAATGCTTCACTAATTTCTGACACCACTCTTGCATATACCGCGGCAATTTATAGGATTCGACCGACTTGACAGCTTCCAAGTACGGAACATCCCGATCCCAACGACGCGGACATTATCACTACAGTCCGGATCTTCTAAGACAATTAGACCAGTCTAGGGTCTTGAAAAATAGAACTTAGGTAGTCGTTCAATGCCCCGCCCATCGATGAATGAATAGTCTGCTTGCGTTGAGGAATAGCTGTCAATCATATGCATCCGGCTCGTTAAAGGTTTCAAGCATCTCCTGGGCTTGTTTCTCATCATGGGCAGAGAAGTACGCGGCTGAAGTGGAAGGGGTATCGTTCCTCAAGAGATTCACAGCACTGTATACCACTGCTGCCGAGTTCTCGACATCCAACGAGTGATATTCAGTGCCGAGCGGAGCAGGTGAATGGCGCAGTGAGTGGTGATAGAGCCCGTAATTACTCATATTTGACACCAGGAGAGGGTTGTCTGCACGATAAATAGGGTCGTTTGGCAGATAAGAACACGAATAGTCGTTTCTCATGCTCAGGTTGTATTCAGCGGTTGGACGAGCTGGGACTGGAACATTCGGTAAAGATGCCCGAGGAGAGCTCCTCGTGAATGCAAACATTTCCCGCTCCTGCTGGGCCTGTTGATCGTCATATGGGAAGGAATCTACACCTGAAACGGGTGCCGAGGTAAAAGGAACGTCGCTACTTGGGGGATTCCTAATACTGTTTACCGATGTTGAGTAGCCGTTTATCATGCCCAAGCTGAGCTCGGCAGCGGGTGGACCGGCAGGGTGTACAGGTGAATATGCATAGGGTAAGCCCATGTTGGTTCCGAACACTCTTTGTTCTTGCTGAACTTGTCCCTCGCTGTCTATGGAAAAATATGTCCCCGGAAAGAGCGCCGAAGTGCCAGAATAAATGTCCTGGGTAGCTGCAGAGCTGACCATTACTGCCGGGCTCGTAGCACCCAAGGAGTAGTGGTAATTGGTACGAGGAGCGGAAGTAGGAGGAGTTAAATGTGGTGAGTGGTTCCAATACCCGTCCGCCGGAAGTTTGTTGAATGTGGCTGAAATAGGAGAATGCTCGAGTCGTTGGTTATTGTACGAATTGTATGATGGGTATGATCCACTTTCGGTTGAGCTACCAGACGGTGTCTGGCGTGATGAAGGACTCCTCTGAGTATCTGCAAAGGAGTATGTCGAAGTAGTAGGCGACGCCACACTGGACTCATCGAAATCGTTCTGGCGTTCGACGTCAAAGCGAGGTCGTTTTCGTGCTTGAAAGTCTTGTGGAGTCAGGTTTCGGTTCCGACGTTTCTGCCCGGGAGGCCCACGACTAGAAGACTTGAGGGACTTCCCGAGGCGAAAGTCTTGGTAGACAGACAGGAGTATGCTCGTTTCCTCAGACGTGAGGGATTTAACGGCGTTGCCGTGTTCCTTGTTTGTCATTCGCTGCCCTGTTTCTTCTGTGTACGCTTTTGAAAGCATACTGCGAAGTATCAACTGGTAGTTTGGCTGTTTTGACTTACCATCTTCAGCTTTAACATCGCCGTCATTGGTTTGATTTTGGGAGGTGATGCAGGCAATGACCTTTTCAACGCTGGAGAGGATTTCACGGCGGAATTTCTCGAAGAAGGCCCTGAACCTGCTTTCAACGTTCTCACTAGAAAATTCAGGTTGACGATGATTCACGAGGGACAGAAACCACATACTTTCTTTTCGCTGAACTATTGGTGAGTCTTTCCATTCGTGTAACGTGAACTCGATGTTCTGAGCTTGGAAGTGAATGAAGTAGATGGCGAAACACGACTATGCAATGTCGGAGAACTGGAGAAGATTAAATACCTGTGGCGGCGTCTGCAGGGAAGTCGGAACGAATAATGCAGAAGTAAAGCAAAAGTGCAGAGACAGCGTGCTAAGTTCAGATTGGACCCATAATCTCAATGCCTCGTTCTGATAAAAACGCGTAATCATGAAATTATTGGACTTGCTCCAAGTTGTGTCGGCGGAGTGGATAGGATAACCCCATATTTGGAAACATGGGTCGGCCATAGAAATTGCGATGAAAAAATCAGACCCCTTTCGACTGGTCGGAAATATTGCCTGAAATGAAAATGTACTTACTTTATAACATCTGATAACATTCGCAATAAGAATCCCTCATAGAAATTGACCATTTCAGTTAGAAGCTTTCAAAAAGCTGTCAGGACAAGGAATCCGGCGAGGATGGGTTGTTCTGTATAGGTTTTGTAGTTACTGTAATTGCCAATCACTGTTGTAGAATGAGTATAACTCACATTGAGTTTTGTCCAGGTGGCAAGGAGTGATATGACTGCACCTTGTTTTTCAACAATACAGTTCGAGGCGAGATTTTACGAAATGGGGTAAACTGCCTAAGCCTGTCTATACGTACTCCTTCTCCCATCATCCTAACGTCAATCATGTTCGTGTTGCGCATACCCTTGTTTCATGATGCTTCATTCAGAACACATTCAAACACTGAAAACTGAAGAAACCAAGTTAGGGGTGGGAGTAAAATCTGGGTCCGAGGACGTTGAATGTTGAACACTCATCACCTGGAGGCACCTGTGTGAAGCCGGATAGGCATAAGGACAATGAATGATAGTCTTAATACAAAATGAATTACATACAGGTTATATACACACTCGATACATTTCCAGTCATTCCGCTACTTAGGCCCGCGAGAGAACGTCGCACACACAGTTATATCGTTCCCTGATGTCGAACTCATTCATTGACCCTTTCATTGACCAGAATGCTAGTATCCTGCGAAGTACTCCTGCCTTCAGAGAAAGTGGTTGCGGACACTGACAAGGGAGCTGGTTCCAGTTCTGGCGCGACAGCTGCGGTAGAAGAGTTTGGCTGAATTAAAGGAACAGCAGGTCCACCCGAACTCAAGTCATGGATAGCTTTATCGGTAGGAGAGTATGATTCCTTTGAAGGCTTTCCTGGTTCCTCGGTATTATTATCCCCTTCCAGATCGAACTGTTTTTGAATTTTTTCTGCCAATTTTACGACCTCCTCCTCTAGGTCGTTATCTCTTTTGGCCTCCGTTCTTGATCCCGAAGGCGTAGCATCAGTAGGGGGGATCATGGCCGAGGTGCCATCGGTGCTGTAGGCCGTCTCCGCCCAAAGGCTCATCAATTCCTCTTCCCATCCAAGTTCCTTGCAAAGCTCTCTGACTATCTCGTCACATTTGCCTAGCAATATCACATCGTCAGCGCGAGACCCGAAATCCCCTACCCGGTCGATGTTAATTAGCACACGATGGCAGGAGTCTGGACAGATCTTGGCTAGGGAGGCAAATGGATGGACGGTGAGGGAGGTACCGATGACGATGAGCAGGTCAGCGGAACGGATAATGGATGGAGCTCGGGAGAACGACTCAGGGAGCTGTGCGTCCAATGAGTGGTGAATATCTCAGGTGTTATATTGACTGGGCTCACGGATTCTCCAAAGAAAACGATATCAGGCTTAACGAGCCCTTTGCATCCCTTCTTCTCACACCTCGGAACGGCTTTCCTCTCTGCAAAATTCACGACCATATCTTTGATCTTCCCATCGTCGAAAGGTGTTTGACATATGATACATCGTTGCGTAGCGAAGCTTCCATGAGCTTCGACAATCTTGTCAGAAGGCACTCCGGCGCGCCGTTCCAGAGTATCAATATTTTGTGTGAAGCACATGCTCAGAAGAGAGTGTTCAGATAGGAGACGGATGAAGGCGTGAGTTAGCGTTGGACGAAACTTTCCTGGGTAAAGCTCGTGTGCGAGGGTATAGACTGGGAGGGCAGTCCAAATTAATATGCTGTTTAGATTAACGCGTTATCGTGCAAGCCTAAATGTCACTTACAAGGCACAGGGTTCTTCCGAAAGAAATTGATTTCGAAAACAGCTTCGGGATACGGGAGGTCCAATCTTGCGAGATTAGCCTTCAGAAAATCTGTATGAGTTGCGAGTTCGATTTCCAGCAGGGAGAAAAATCCCTTACGTATAAACCTGGGGGGGATGACAGTTGGTAAATAGTGAGGTTTCATTGATGTTCCGAACAACTTTACCTGTCCCTGGAGATCTAAAGTCGGGAATACCGGCGGCAGTGCTTATGCCTTCCAGAAATCCATCTCCAGTTAATAATGGATGCTTGAGTACAGAATATGGACTTTTACCTGCACCGAGCTAAACTCAACCCAAATCTATCACTGTAATTTTGATTATAGCTAGGCAAGCTCAGGCGCACCATAAGGGCAATATTCTTACATTCATCGCTCTTGATGTAATTCGCAATTCCCTTGAAATCGTTGTATTCGAGTATATGAGGAGCCATGATGATGGTCGTCGGGACTCGGGAGATGTGATATCTAGGCGCCGAAAACACGAGCGCTTCGATGATTACAAGGCCTATATACACGGTAACGGGTTAAGGTTGGATTGCTTCCAAAAGCGGTTTAAGCATTCCCGATGATATATGCATATTTGCTCTCTGATCAAATATTTCCTACCGCATAGCATATTCTGTATATTGCAATATTTTTAGATGTTTAATCTAATTTTATTCCATGCTTATGACTGGATAGCCTCCAGATCAATAATCACGTCTATCTTTTGGCCATCTGTCTTCTGATCTATCTCTGTTCATACCAACTTGAAATCGAAATATCTATAATGGTTCAACCGAAGCCATTCAAGAATCCTGAGTGTCTGTTTCTGAATTATCACCATTTTGTTTTTCCTTATATCGAGTTATGTAGTTTGGGAAGCAGGCACCGGGATAAATCGGAAAAAATGGACCTGTATAATCTGTGAAGACCGGCTTTGGAGAGATTCCACAGCTGCTCATCGCCATGAAGAACGTCAGACTCACCAGCAAGCAGTCAGATATCAGCAGGAAAACCCAGGATATACACCTCCTAATCCTCTGAACGCAAATCCTGGAATCTCTAGTCGGGTTTCCCCCCCATTGCAAGATCTTCTTGTGGAGTTGTCAGAGGCCCCTTTTGTAGAAGGCACTTCCCGAGAATTCTTTGATTCTGATAATATTGGACAGCACTACCACGATGGTTTACCAGAGTTCCGGAGCAATGTTGCTGCCAATTTTTCCGTGAACTTCGATCCAAATGATGCAACTGAATTACAATCTTCAGAAGAGGAGCGCGGCTTGGCACGTCTTGCAGAAGAGTTACATGCCTGGCTTCTGGAAGACACTGATTCAGATGATTCAGAACCAGAGCTCCAAGAACAGGATGAAGTGTA